>JAAXYX010002357.1:0-17863 GCA_036851915.1 Ptenothrix huangshanensis
TAATTCAAGCGCAGTGAGCGCGAATTTGTCCCGGCAATTAATAAAACCCCGGCGATTATTTCAACCCGGCGATTGTAGAAATTTTTTCTGTTTGCCCCGGCAATTAATCAAGCGCCGGCAATTATTCAAGTCCCGGCAACTATTCGAACATTTACGGTAATATTCTATACATGCCAAGGCGGGTTTACTTGATTCCCATTCTACTTTGCTTCACTTTGTAATCCACGAATAGAATCGCAGTAACTAAAGTTGAGACAAAGGCCAATACATGTAGGTACCAATCCATTTACTTTTGGTTTGGTTTACTGCAATAATTGGTTTACAAGATTGAATTGAATACCTTGAGTTGAAATAAAGACGGTTGTACTGTTATTGACTCTGAATTTCGGATACTGATTTCAATGTCGCACTCAGATTTCCTTTGTTCCATTCACTGTCATGGACCACGACCACGACCACGACCACGACCACGGTCATGGAATAGAGATTGTCTTAAAAATAAAGCAGACGATAAATAAAAGGACGTCAATTTAAATGGAATCAGAACAAGAAAGAATGAGACCGGGAACTAGAAGAGATCCTTGATGAAGTCCTAAGTCCTTTTTATAATAGTATCTTGAATGTGACTATGCACTTGAGGAAAGGAGACACATGAAAAAGTGTATTGTATTTTGTGTTCTCGTCCAAACTGTTAATCCAAGGAAACACACGCGTATGTATGTATGTACGTATACCAGAGTACAGTGCTACCCGGTCGTTTATTCGTTGTGAGATAAAGTCATCAAAAATAAGAACACACCCCTCCCCCTCCAAATGACTCGGTATGGTATAGAAGCCAGAACTTAAAGAACTTACATCCTCCACTACAAAGATATTCTATTTCACCAATTTTACGATGACACAAAGTCTGGAGCAACATCAGAACTACACCGTCACCGCACCATCGTTGCCGCTCTGCTATGAACTCGCAGATCCTTCTCCTTCTATTCAGTAGAGATTGAGAACAGGACTCATGAGAGTATGAAAAGAGCAGTCCCCATAGACTACCATAAAAGTGTACATTATTTTCTTTCCCATTCCGCATGTCAAATTCTTTTATGGAAAAAATATACACTAATAGGATGCATGAATCATTTTCATTTTATAAATATATTACAGTTGACTGTGTAATCCTTGTCCTTGCGTGCAGAAGAAGAAGAGGAAGAAGGAAAAATAAATGTAGTTACAGTCTCATTGCAGAATCGGACGAGACCAGGCCAAAAAAAAAAGAATGAAAAACGAGTCGTTGCTCGTAGCGTTGTGTTATGAAAGTGTAATAACAGTTGGTGTAGGGAAATCATGTTCATGTGTGCATCTATGGCGGTAGGTCTGCTATGCACAAAGTAGAATTCATCAGTCAACCATGCAAAGTTGCAAAGTGAAACGAAAATATTTGAGCTCCTGCATTTGAACTGAGAACTGAACAGGAATATTCTGTCTGTTTTCTCTGTGTACATTAAGTAAGAGCATTGGAACATTTTTTGCGGTTTGTGCTCCGAGACGAGATTTTCGTTGATATTTGCCTCTGACTGCACGAAATTTATTGCACTTGAATGCACGTATGTACTTTCATTGGTCCACTTCAACATGTTGGAGCAATCGCTGCCACAAGCGAAATGCGAACGAATCATTGACATATTACATTAGCCGATCTTTTAAATCTCCGTATCTGATATTTGCTTCCTCTTACTTACATATTTACTGCACAAACTTACATAGATACTCCACTATTAAACTACTATACCAATACATAGATTAAATATTATTGGAAAATTCAGTGATAGTTAAATTGAGAGGAGGATTACTCAATTTTAGTAAACGTTAAATAGAGGGAAAATATTAGTAGTTAGTCTGCTCGGAAGATTGGATTTTAGACCAGCCACTTTTTTCTCTTTTTTTCGTTACTTTGGAACATTTTTTTTGCAACTTAACTCAAGACTCAGTGGGATGTCCACATACTTGGAATAGAAATAGAAATATAAGGGACCAATGAGCAATGCACTCAGGTCATAAAAAAAGGTCCAGGAAATTTCACCATCCTTTTCCTGTCAAGTATATTACATTTGCGGATGAAATCCTCCTACGTGCTCTAATAGCGACAAATTTCTTGGACCTCGATATGCTTTCCTTGAGGCAACATATGCTCTGGCTCAACTCCTCTCATTGTTATCCTTAGTTATGATGATGAAGGATAGGCTAACGATGAGGATGCGGATGAGGATGAGGATGAGGATGTAATGCAGGAGAACCACTTTCTCTGTTTTTACATAACTCCTTTTCATAGCACATCGTGGTCTGGTAGGTATCGTGAAGGTGATGTGTATGTATGCAACTTCCGTCCTTATGATATGCAAGGCTAAAGACGAACAAGAACAAGAACAAGAACCGCACGCTTGTGCTCAGGTTACGATGACGTACAAACACGGAGACGGAACACAATGTGAGTTCGTTCTAAAGTAGCTTATCCTTGGTTCGCATAACCGCGTAATATCTGAACGAAAAACGAAAAGGAAAAAACCCAACTATCTAGTTAAAATTATGAACGACAGACGGAATGAAATATGGGATTAAATGGGGAACTTGCATGTAGGGCAGGGTGGCTTGATGTAAGAATGAGAGTAATAAGTATACAGGGACATAATCAGGATTGTCACCGATGTTATTTGTGGATTTAAATTTTATCTTGTGTCAAATCGGATGCGAAAAAATTGCCTTGAGTCTTTCACATCTCCAGGGTGTGTGAGTGTGTGTGTGTGTGTTTGTGTAGTAGGTAGTAGTAGTAATAGTAATAGTAGAGCTGATACAGATGCAGACAGAATATATTAGCGGTCTACCGTCTATACTACATGGATGTGTGATTACATGTTGGTTGCTGCTGTTGTTGTTGCTGTTCCTGCTGCTGCGACTCTGGCTGTGTCGGTCCTAGCTGTAGTGTCAGGAGGTGTAGGCCAGTAGATTGGAATGAGAGTGAAATATTTTACATGACTTTTCTATCCTGCTGTCAATTCCACTCGGTAACCTTCTCAACAATCATTCCACTGTGCTGAACTTCCAAATATCCTATCCAACTTGTGTACACAATTTAACTTTTGACTTTTGTCACAGTTCTTGTTTCATGATTGAATTGTAGCACTTCCACCATCACTCAATTTGTCCTTCCTCAAATTCAAATTCACCAGCCAGCCTTACCATAGTAATCGCGATTGTAACAAACCTTGAAAACTCGGCATGTCCCAATGACATGTTCCAGCAACAAATGCTTGAACACCAAACGATGAAACTGGAGGTCCTGCCGTGTTGTCGGTTCCAGTACATCATGTCCATCAAACAAAATAGTTGTTCCCAATTTTGTCTTTTGCATTTGTGCGAATTATCTTGGAACTAGAGTCTACAAACTTACACTGCTAGTGACACTCCACCTTCCCGATCCTATTTTAAATAACGGTGTATGTAGCACAGTGTATTAGTGTTTTCTTTTCCTCGCGTCATAAGCTCACAATTGTGCTTGACATTTTCCATGGAGTCCAGTTGCTTCATCGTTTCTATCTCTATCGTGTCGAAACCTTTGAGACGAGCTACAAGTGAATTGGTTTAGCCCTTTGCATCTTCGTATCTCAGATCTTGTTAGAAGGCATGGAGCTTTCCAAAGAAAACAAAGGAAAGAAAAGTGAACATAAATGTGGCTGGTTTAGAAGTCGAGAGGGTGGACATTAATATGTCTTCAGCTACGGCACAACAGAACAGCAGAAGCCATTAGGAACAGGGACAGGATGTTAGAAAAAAGTGTGAGGAGAACTTTGACATAAGCTTTCCAGTCATGGTTCAGCTGGAGGTATGTATATGTAGGTCTTATGACTGCCTGCTCTCGTGCTCTTGGTACTCTCGGTACTATTAGTTTCTAATCTTAGCATGTCGATCGGTCGGTTATCAGTATCGGAAGAAGTGAAGTGGCACCGAGAGTAGAGAATGGAAAAGATAAGTAGTTGTGAGCTGATGGTTTGAAGGAGAAGGAGGGAATACATAGCACTCACATACATAGGAGGAAATGTAGAGGTGGAGGCTAAAACAAGTACGCACATACGTCGCACAGCACAATCGATCAGAATGTTTATTTTACGAGCCGATTTTGTAGGTGCCTATCGCTATACTAGTGGGATTGTGTACATAGCTTATGATTAAAGGCTATGATGTAATGTGGTTCACTGTATACAATTGCCAATTGCCATTTTTGTCTTGGACACGGAATTCCCCATCCACTCTCATACAAATAGGGATCTGTCTGCTGTTCTGAGCGATGGAGTTTTTATCCGTGGAAAATATTCCACGGAAACAAACCGAAAACTCAGGAAGAGGTGAGGTGGGAAGAAAAAGAAACATCCACATTAATATAAGCTTCTTACCTAACCTCACGTGGTTGGCGTTGGCATGTCTGTCTAAGGTCTAAGTTCCCTACATATGTCTACGTAGTATTCCTGCTCCTGCTTTCCCTAGACTCTATAATTTTTTTCTATAGGTACAATGTGTCTCGTCAACTTTTTTTTTAACCAAACCTCCGAGCAAGTAGCAGGTAGAAACTTCAAAAGTAAAGCCTTGGCATTTATGAATAACAAATACAAGTTGAACGAGCTTAGATTGCTTTGGTGCCAAGCTAGAAGTCAATTCGCGTACTTATTCCTATGCAATTTCAGTAAAATTTATTTTCAAATCATAAATAACCTTGTGGTTACTCTTACAACCTTCTTTTTTTACATGAAACTTGGGGTTTCCTTGTCATTTTGTTGTCGTTGTCAGTAAGATTAAAGATATTGCAAGCATGAAAATCTCTGTAGACTCAACTTCTTGCTCTTGTTTCACCGATAAACGAGATAGAAAAAAATTCAGGGGCGATACTATAATTACCACTATTACTACGATGCACAGTATAAGGGGGTACACAATACTACTTTTTCCACTTGCTTCAATACCTACTGAATGTGAGTAGCTCTGTCTCTTTCCCTGTCCACATCTCAAACTGTATGGAAAAATTTACCTTTCTTTTATGAGCTCCAGTTCAATCTATAACCAATATAAACACACCTTTGCTTTCAAAGCCATCCATGCAAATCACAGGGAAGCGTTCTTGAGTTAAATTGCAAGGGTTGAGCTCTCGTCATAGTTGTGGATTGATAGTTGCTATAAAAGTACCTACCTACATGAATCCAACCCATCCACCTGCATTCTGCCATTGACACAGTGCACTGAGGGAAGTGAACATTCACGAGTGTCGAGGAAAACGAATATATGGAGTTGACCTCGGATAAAAAGACGGTGATATTTTTCTTTTCCAATTTCAACCCTTCGATTGTTTGAGAAAAACAAAAAAAGACTCAAGATGTTTCTATTTGTTCGTTCCTATGCCTCAGTCCAGGCTTATAGGTGCAGTCTACAATACATACATTCTCCAAGTCTCCAAGTTAGATAAAGGGAGACTACTTTAGAGAAATCCACACAAATACGATTAGTTATTTCATGGTAAGTTCACATGGACAATGTTTGCTGGGTGAAGAATGGACTGGCTTTTATTAGATTCCCTACTGCAATTCACTTGGACTTGGAGACAACCATCTAAACTGTATCTGACTGAATTCAAGATTCCGGGCAGAGACAGTTTCTATTTCCTTTTGCTCTTGAGATGAGTTGCTGAGAAAAATAATCACGTGATCCTAAATTCAAGATTCGGTAACACTTGAGGCTGCCGTGTAAATATCTGTGTGAGCTTATGGATGTGAACTCATATTTCACGAGAACGAGGCTAAACTGGATTTGGACGGAGGAGATTAGATTTTCACGCGTATGATTTCCTCGTTTCCGTATTCCCATCCTGGGGTCCGTTTCTTAGGGTAGAGCTCTCAAAATTATGACATGCTAGAGTACGTACAGACAATGACAAAGCAAGCAAAGCAGAGGAAAAGCAAAGGAAGGGAAGGTAACTCTGTCAGATATAAAACTGAACTGAATTGAATAGATGGGATTGGAAGGTAAGAAAAACGTTATTATAGTGTAGCTGTAGGTGACTAAATTTAAAAGCATACACATGTATATGTAGCTATTGGAAAGAAATCTTTTGGGGTCTGAGTGAGTATGAAAGACAGAGAAGATAACAAGTTCGTAACCAGGGTTTAGGGCTAGCGTGCTGGAAATTCACGTGGGCAATCAGTTCCGGTTTCGTATCGTTACGCAATATTCATAGCGTGCTCCAGGTTAACGACGCTCTTCCTCGAATGGGATCTTCCATGTATGCGTAGATAAAAGTGAAATAAATATTGATTACACCAAACAAACAAAACTATGACGACTGTACTGTAGAATTATAGAAGAGACGATCACCATGGACCATGCAAAACTTTCTCTTGTGAACTTAAGCAAAGCGAAATGGCTCCCTTTTCCCCAATTAACAAAATCAGATAGGGAGGGTGGATATGGTAATTTCACAATTTTCAAAAGGGAAAGCCCTTAGAAAAGGCAAGATAAAAAGGAAATATGCTCAATGCCAAACAACTTTTTGGAGACAGACGCTTAGAAATACATACAGTAGTCGCACACGTACCAACCTAGGTACCTACTTTCATATACCTACGCACCTACCAATGGTGTAATTGTGCTCTAGGAACCAATCCTTAGACCATAATTCTATAGCTAATATCACAATTTGCTCACCATTTTATTCCGTAGCAGAAGCAGAAACGTATAATTTGAATGCAGTGTGCTGGTCGAATATCCATGTAGGCAAGGAGGTGTAGTAAGATAGAATGATAGGATGATAGGATCTTACAGATTTCGGGGAAGTGAATGAATTCGGGTTCGGGAACGTGAGCACATCCTGTAAATCTCGACCAGAACGAAGTCAGACCGAAGGCAGCCATGCCTACGAGTCAAAATCTGTAATAAAGTCTTATGAAGAACGACCAACATTCAGGTTCTTCCTACATATCTCAAAAAACAGTCTAAAATACGTATTAAGTGTAAATATCTTACCACCTACCGTATTTTCTCGTTTAATACATAACTAATACAATCCGAACTTTCTCCTAATATTTACTTTACTTACTCCATTTTACTTTAGAAAAAAAACTGAAACTCTGTATACATTCCACATACGCATATACCTACATATACCTATAAGCAAATTACCACGTTATTCACTAATCATTGTTTGTGAGTCTCTGGAGTCTTAGTTTAAAAAGAACGTTGGCGCTCTTTCATAGAAAATACGGTTGGTTGATGTTGGTGTATTGTACAATACAAGCGAATGAGCGAGTTTCGTTAGGGGAAGTGGTAATGATGCTTCGTGGTATGCATGGTTGTGTAAGCTCCGTAAAATGTGAAGATAGCCAGTAACGGGGAACTGTGAGAAAATGTTTGGTAGTCTGTGGACCGTAGATATCTGCAAACAGTCATAAATTCACTCTGTCGGCGTGCATACCTAACTGAGCCCGTACAATGTCTTGGATACAAATACACTTTACTCTTGCTTGTCATCCCCACCTTCCAGTTTCACTAACTGTATGGGAGAAGGCTATTCAAGTGGGAAAATAAACATTTGAATGAGGGCATTATATCCACTTATCAACCTGCTTCACCATCCCCAGTGACATACAAAAACACTGCACTTGTACGGAAATAAGCTAAACCAAGTCAAGCCAGGACAATACAATAACCACAAATACCGACTGTGGGTTGGCGAAGCTAGTGAGGCGATTTCATTCATAATAGTATCCAATCCTAAATTGCAAATTATAACAAGGCTTATATTATAGGTATTTATATGGATAGGGACATGGGGAATTTAGAATGTAGCATGTTTGAGATGGGACAGAAAAGCCGACACCAACTAATAATACTGCGACAATGCCTTCACAGTTGGAAGGAACATGCAAGCATGCAGACATTGGTGTCACTTTCACTCTGTTCCTGACTCCTGACTGGGCTAATGCAAAGTTGCAGTGTACTGGGGTGAGCAAGTCAAAGTATAATTATTGTTGACGATTAGGCTTGTCCTATTAGCGGATGTCACATGACATGACAAATACCTCCTTCGGAGAGGTTTCTGCACAGGTATCGTCATCCAAGTTGAAGGTGACCATGAAACGAAACCAGGAACCAAGACGCAAGCTGGGTCAGGCAACCAGACGCTTGAATGATTTACCATGTGTTCATTAATTCATATTGACGTATTCATTGGCAATTTAAGTCAAATTTATAAGATTGATTTACACAGTCTCTGACAGTTATTGAACATTATTGGTTACCGTGGCAAGAGGGGTAATATAAATCACGATATTCAGATATTCCTGATCCTGATCGTGTGTGCACCAGCCAGCCAACCCTACCACTCGACAAAGTAAATATTAATATTAGCCAAAGCTTTGGGCTATGGCATGGCATGGCATGGCATGGCATGGCACAACGAGTAACGACTTCTGGTTAAATACATAACTCGCTTATTTAGTACCCCATATACTACAGATAGATCCGTGGCAATTGCCCGTGTGTGGCATGGGCATGGCGTATGCAGATATGTATGTAGGTACATACTGTGCAACTCTGTTACGCTCCGTCTTTCAGGGTGCACTCAGCAAATTGCCTGTCGCTCCAGCAAAAACTGGAAGTTTTTTGGAATTGCACCAGAGCAGAGCCGACCAGGTCAGGCTTGGGAAACTTTAGTTTAATGCAATATTCCAGTAGTAATCTTTATCTTCCGCCATTACACACATTCAGCTTTATTTTCATTTGCAATGTTTCTGCTATATTTCTTTTCAAGGTTATTTCACTTACACTTTTAAAAGTGACACAGAGAGTGCTGAGAAATCCTGTACGCATGGACGGTGTCAAGTTTTTATCTGCGGTACATTGTGCAATGACTATTCATCCGAGTATGAATATTTGAATGCTAATAATGTCTTAAAAGTTTCCAGTACTTACCGTGCATGAGAAACTAGAGCGAGGAGATGGTTGAATAAAGCATTATTGCATGTAAATGTAGTGTGAAGCCTTTCTGTCACTTGTGATAGCAAGTTGACATTTGAGCGAAGTTGGCATCGTAGCTATAAGTAAAAGACCACTCGGCGTATTGCACTTACCCCACACCACACCATACCATCCCACACCATACCATCCCATACCATACCATACCATACCATCCCATGCCATACCATGCCATACCATACCACACGATACGACACCACACCGACTCTCCGCCTGCACAAAATATGAGTGTGTTCCGATGTAGTAATGGTATTTGATCAGGAGTGACATGAAGTATAAATGACGGTTCAAGTGAACGAAAAAATAAAATATGATTTCCTTTATAGAATTCACACTGCTCATATTTAAAGGGTTCCTTTCATGCAGTTAAGCATTTCTATGGGAAAGTTTGTATGCACTTGACTGTGTTTGGTGGGAAGGTAGACGGAGGTGAAACCGTGTTCCAAACTGTATATGTCCTCAAGGGATACAAATCCAGTTTTATTTTTCCTCTCATCTTCCCTGAGTTTCTTCCCTTATTCCAATTCTACTAGTGCTCCAGTATTACTTGCACACTAGAGACAGATGTGCATCTATAATACACTGCTCCGACGTCTGTCCTAGACGTAGGTGGGTATGATACGATGGTACTTTTGCTCCTTGATCGGCATTTTTCATGAAGTGTATTTTTTTGAGGATGTCGTACATGTTCTGGGAAGTACATTAATTTGATAGCAGTACATCTGTGAGGGTTAGGTAGCAAGCAGTCAAACCGAAAATCCAATCGTAGTCAAGTCAAGTCACTAGTCTGCCATATACACTGAAGGCTAAACGAAAATCCTTCCTCTGAATTATGTTTCTCTCGCTCTCTGTACGCAACACTCACCACCCTCTACTTTCACTTTCATATGAAGGTTGCATCAACGAGGTTGGTACTCAATATTTACGAGAATCATCAGAATCTGTACCGAGCAAGTGTTTTAGATGATTCTGCACGATGTACATGAAACATCCAAACCTCACTTGAACCACCGAAACGAAAACCTAAGCGAAACCAGAACACAAGCAGAACCAAGTCACGCCCGTTCATGTTCATCCTTCACAAAAAGGGAAAAGATTCACAAGAGCTTTCCACATGGGTACACCCATACGCATACATACATCCACAGATATATAAGTATATGATAAACATTTGTTCGGAATTTTCGGAACTGACTCGTGTATTGAATTTATCTTGCTTCATTTCAAGCACACAGAAATGAGAATGAAAGAGTCGAAAGAGTAGAAAGATGGAAAGCATTATTATTGATTTTATTGAGGAAGTGACAGGATTAAGATTGGAGTGCGTATTGGAACATAACCACAAATTCTCCCTACTACATACCTATGCAGGTATGTAGTAGACCTTATATATCGATGCATACATACATACCTTTCACTATGGCTGTGGTCTTATTATGGCTAAGTCTTAGGTCTTGGTTCTGGTTTTGGTTTTGGTTTTGGTTCCGGGTCTAGTTCTGGGTCTGGGAATCTCAATGTATGTGTCACTGACACATGACATGCCCGAGCTACAGCCACCTGCTCCCCTATCCTATACTCACTTGATCCCCTACACCGCGCATATAACATATAACTACAACTTCATTTCTATTCATTCTCAAACTTTCTTTCTATCATTACAATTTGCTTTAAATAGGAGAAAGTCAGTTAAACTGTGCAATTGATTGTTTCAGTACTTTGGGCTACTATCAACTCTCCTTGGTCTAAGATTTATAACGTCGTTAAAAAAACTGCCGATCACCTCTTACTTCCATTAGACTCGCTAGTCAGCTTTATTTGTTAGAAGGGCACAATTCAATGGAGACAAGCAAATGAAGACAAGATTCGTACACTCACGTGAAAGTACCTACGAAATCCTCTCATAATTCATACAGTTCTGCTTACGTTCTTTATCTTCCCTTCCTTTAACGGCTACCTCTTAGACCAGTAATGATGAATGTTATCATTCGCTCTGTCGTTCTGAACGCAACTGAACGACACCCATCCAGTTGGAAATGGGATTATTTGTCATCCAAGACTTATTGTTCGATTAGGATTTTGAAATGTAGTTGGAAAAAGTAAGGTATGAATTACACCATTTCTCCTAATAGTAACCTTGATTTAAGAACATTCAACTTATTTATTGAGCGATAAAATTCAAATTTGGCCATAAACGATTCACTCAAACCCTTCACTCACCTACATTTCACAGTGTAAACTTGTGTGATATGGAAAATATTTGCGGAATAGGAAATGATTTTCCTTTCAAAAATTATGTGAGCACTTATTACAAATGCACCTAAAAAACAGAAAATCTTGCCAAGAGCATGCATTGCTTTTGAATTTGCACATATCTCAAGAACGAGACACCATAATGCATTTCCGAGATATTGGCAATGGTACACAAGAAAACTTTTACTTTTACTCCTTGACAACGCTTCTATGAAAGATTCAAACTTGGCGCTAAATTAATATGAAGGAAAATATATGAGAAAAACCATTCGTCATGTTGTTTACATGAACAAAGACAGAGACTAATATCATTTGTGAGGAAAACAGAAAAGGAAAGTTTACTCTGCGTACGATTCCGATTCCTAGTGGATGACAAATTTATTTCGGAGTAATTATGTGACCATCGGCAAAGTTTAGTGTGTGCGTAAAGGGTGATGGATAAATCTGATAGGAAATAGGAAGTGTTGGAATATAATTATTTCATGAGTAAATAAGGTTCTTGGGTTGTAGCGCGTGGCTGGATGTGGGAAAGGAGTCCCAGCAGATACATAAGTAGATACGGGAGTGTACCTACCCAAGTGTGTATGGAGTGAATGTAGTGTAGTGTGTGCACACATTGAGTTAATGTTGCTCGTACTCGTACTGCAGTGCAGTGGCACTACTCTCCATACAACTATTACGTTATCCGCTCGAATACTTGACAGGTCTATTTGTACTACAGTGAATTAACTTCATTCGCGCAACCACCTTGAAGGATGAATAAATATGTACATAAGTAGCCACATTCTGTCTGATAATGAAAATGAAAAGGAGAAGGAAAGTGCAACAGTAAAGTTTTTAGTTCAATGAAGAAAATGAGTAAATGTGTCTACAGTGTCAGATAAAAAGTTGAGATCACACTGGTGACTGCTGCCACTGACTGTTATACAATGCAGTAGGTATACAATAAAGGCAAGACCTGTGATGTGAGCTTGTAAGGAGCTATCGTGGAGCATCTGACAAAGACAAAGCCCTGAACACAGCTCATTCCTTGTGTGTCGAAAGTATTTGTAATTTAATACCTACCAATGTATTCGTGTGAAATAAAAATGTCGTCCTGCTCATTTTATTTGATAATAATAGACCGTAAGCAAAGCTACATGTCTCCGAGGTGTTCATGGGCCATTCAAAGTTGGTAGTGAGCCGCATAGGTATACTTTTAATTAAATTCAAAACTTTGTCATGTCGTGTCGTTCGTTCTGTTGCGTTGGCTGTTGGCTTGGCTTGAATTTGTTCTTGTTAGTTTAGTAGGACTGAAATAAGAGAAGGGAAGAATGGGAAGCGACAAAAAGTCACGAGGAAATATATTAAGTAGGTAGGCTATACACTCAGACCAGAGATGGGCACTTAGAGATGCTAGATAGGCACTTACATACCTACACATAGTTATTTGAGTATTTGTATTTTAACCGTGCTCTCAACTGAAACTGAGGTAGAGCTGGCTGAAAATTTCAAAAGGGAAATTCAGAAGGGAAAAAGGAAAGTCTGTCGTGCCTTCGCTTGGAGTTTAGCGATTAGGAAATATTTATTCAAGTGTAATAGTTGTCCTCATTGGCATCGCAATCTTGTTCACTCTTTACCTATAATGCATACAGTCATAAAGAGACGTGAAAGCACGTGCATGTACAGCAAAGCAGTAGACCGGCGTTCCGAGTAAGTAGTTATGGTTGGGACAGCGGTGCCAGTACTAGGAGGCATATGGTCTTAGTCATGTCCCTGGAGGAGGCGTAGAACAATATATTAATCGGTGTAACACATCAGCCCGACACAGACCAAGAAGAGAGCCCCAGCTTTTAATGTATTGAGCCAGTAAATCTTGCACAAGTCAAATGGATCTCTGTTTAAGCTCACTTCAGCTATTACCTACCCTCCGGGATCATCACTACCTAATTTACAATTGAGTAACCCACAGAGTAGTGAGTGAAGTACAGTCGAAAGAAATATATGCGGAACATACTCGCTCCATTCGTCACTCACCACCCATATCAATTCATTATTAATGTGCTGGAATTACCGAAATTTTATGTGACCTCACGCACCAGTCCCATTCTATATACGTGTATTTACATAGGTGGCAATTTTATTTACTTCTTTAGGTACTTTCTCGATTTTATAGTCCCCAGTAATTTTCTCTGTGCATTTTAATTTACAAAATATTTACATTTGGCTCTTGGTCTCTTTCTCGCGGCTTATTGGTTGTGGGTAACAATTTGGTTGCAATTTATGATTTATCAAGGATGTCAATAATACTGATGATGAAATGCTGAGCTTTGAAGTTTGAGATTGCATATTAGTATGTGGTGGGTATGTAGAATGTGATGAGAATGTGAAGAGAGAGAGAGAGGAGGGTATCGGAGAGCAGTTGGGAGTAAAAGGTGAATTGATAATATTTTAAAATGAGTTTAATGTGTTTAGGTGGCTGTGGAAAGTGGACTGGAGATAGAGACTGGATTGTGGATAGAAAATGAGTGACTCTTGGGATGAGCTGGGGAAAATGGATTCGAGCCAGAATGATAGTGTGATCAATGGAACGGATGGGAATTTTACCGCCATTCCAGACGATATCATCAGTTACCATGCGGTTCAAGCAATGTTTTACGTGATTTACACAACTATCTTTGTTCTTGGCATCATTGGAAATGTCCTTGTCTGCTTTGTCGTGATGCGGAATAAAGCTATGCAGACGGTCACCAATTTCTTCATCACCAACTTAGCACTGGCAGACATTCTGCTGTGTGCTCTGGCCGTCCCATTCACACCCCTGTACACATTTCTTCAAGACTGGATCTTCGGACAAGTCCTGTGTCACCTGGTGGCCTATGCCCAGGGCGTGAGTGTCTACATCTCGACATGGACTCTCATGTCGATCGCCATAGATCGTTTCTTCGTCATCATCTACCCATTCAAGCCCAGGATGAAGATCATCACGTGCTTCTCGATCATCGCATTCATTTGGGTGTTTGCTCTGCTCCTCACCCTTCCGTACGGGATCTACCTGAGCTATCAGCGGAAAGGAGACCGGTACGAGTGTGGTGAGGCTTGGCCGGATGAGAATGCAAGACAAAGATTTAGTTACTGTACAGCCATCTTCCAACTAGTCCTCCCATTTATCATCATGGCATTTTGCTACATAAAAGTCTCCTTCAAACTGAGTGACCGAGCCAAAGCAAAGCCTGGGAGCAAGAACTCGAAGAGGGAGGCTGTGGAGAGAGAGAGAAAGCGACGAACGAATCGAATGCTCATTGCCATGGTGGCAATCTTTGGAGGATGTTGGCTTCCCATTAATGCGGTCAACCTCCTCAATGACATTAATATGCATGCAGATGACTGGCCATACTATAACCTGTTCTTCTTCTTTGCTCATGCCGTGGCCATGAGCTCCACCTGCTACAATCCCTTCCTGTACGCTTGGCTAAATGAGAACTTCCGTAAAGAGTTTAAACAAGTTCTGCCCTGTTTCTACTCAACCCAAACCAACACCACACGATCCCGTCGACTTCTCTCCGAGCGAACTTGTAATGGCAATGAGACTGTTCAAGAGTCCTTTCTCCCATCAGCTTCCCCGATGACTGCTGGCGGTGGTGCTGGGGCTGGGAGTGGGGGTCTTAATAGTGGACCCAAACTGATACCAGGCATTCTGGAGACGATTGAAGAGCAAACATCAAACTCTCAGTCCGCTGTTGCTGTTAATTACGAGCAAGTGACGGCCATGTACAACTCCAGCACGAATCAAGTTCAGATTCACATTCCACTCGATGAGGATCACCGTGTAAAGGCTGGACCCGCTCTTGAGTCAATGCTCTCGCCAAATACAAGCACAACTACCACTGCAACCACTTCCCCTCCTCCAACTCTTCCTTCAATAACGTCATCTCCTTCCATTCAGATTTAACTACAACGAAGTTACTACCCCACAACCTTGAACTGGAAAGACTGGAAAGCCACTTGACTTGTTTGATTTTCTTTACTCATCGCCAGTCAGTTTGTGGACTCTCATCTGGTTGCAAGTCGACCATTGCCAAATCACCCATTTCATCACGACTAAGTGGAGGTGAGGGCAGGCATTATCTCACTATCCCCAGCCTATCTCCCTCAATGTCCTCTCACAAACACTGCTACATGACCGCAGTAAATCACAGTTCTACCTCATTTGCTTCAGCTCTCCAAACAATCTTGCCTTTTCTTTCCTTCTGCTCCTGGCACTTCAGCAACTCCTGCAAAATACAACGCTCTCATTCCTCCATAATTGCTTGTCTCTCTCGCCCTCCCTTCCTCTCCAATTCAAACCACTGTCCTTCTGCACTATAATCCATTTAGCATTGATTTGAAATGGGGCAGCAATATTTTTGGAATAATTGTGACTTTTGCAGCACGGTCTGTTTTTAGTCGCTAGTCGTTGCTTTGAAGCTTGGAGGTGATGATGAAATGTAGAGGAGCAAGTTCAGTCATTATTATCGAAATTGAATCACGTCAATCCGGTGAAATGAAATTCGGGGGTGAGCCCTGTATACCCGAATTAATAACAGATCGGGTTGACGCGAGATGTAATCAATGCTTCAATCAACGATATCAACGAGAACACACTTTGTCTGTCCAATGGAGGAGCAAAAGAACGGGCAGGCACAGCACATCGCATCGCATCACAGCACAACCACCATAATAATATACGAGAGGCTATAGAAACTATGAGGTGGATAGCAGTAGAAACAGAATACCTGAAAATCTCAAATTTATAAATAATGAAATCGATACTTATGTTTGTATGCTAGTTGCTGGATTTCCTTCTGCAATCACAATTATTATATTCAATAGGTATGATGTTCGTGTTGTCTTTCATAGCGCCATTTTAATTACCATTTTCTAAGTACGGTACTGTAAAAATGAGAATTATAATTATAAAAATATAATGCATAATGAAATATGATTATACGAATAAATCTGGCTCTGCTATAGCTGCATAAAGTACATATGTAGACCAAGACTCTACTGACAAGAATAACATTTACATCAAGTCTGTAAAGGATAAAGGACAAACTATATAATTACTTTCTTGATTCTCATTCGAGAAAAGTTGTTGATGGTGCGGTAATATTACGATATACATACTTTTTCATCACGAAAAATGAGTGCATCCCAGTTGGTGGGTAATTTATTGTGTAATTTAATCTAGTTGCTTGAGTACCAGACCGACATGGTTGAACTGTCGTCTGGTGAATTACAATCTCAATCTCGAACCCAGTGACCTATCATTCCTGTGCACACTGTAATCAAGCTATTGTGATTAGTGCAATATTACTGAATCCAATCAATTAAGTTATAATTATTGTGCTATTACTTTCATATAATCAACGTACCTACAGGAGAAGCGGAATTTCCCCATTTGTGATTAATTACTACGGAAGGTTTCATGTGTATTTAGTTTCTTCTTGTGCTAGTGCTACATACAAATACAACTACCAAGCTAAAATAATTATGCGTACGTTAATGGTATGTCTGCTGGGAATGTTGAATGTTCCTTTATTATCCCACCACATCAAGTACAGATAAAGTACCTAGGTAAGGAAGTGATGTTGTCTTGTCTCGTATTTCTGTATGTAGCCTCTTTCCAGTTCCGAGTATAAGAATACCTACCTACATTATTATGGAGGAAATATATTGAAATTGAAACGTAGGAGATTAATTTCGTGTATTAATTAAAAAAAATATATAATTATATTACTACCGTTGAATTGACTATCGACTATTGATTATGTGATGAAAATGTAAACGTAGACGTAGGACTATTATTACATAATTATAATTATACAAGAATGCTATGAAAACACGTTATACATACATACGTACGGAGATAAGCAGAAATGAATTGGGAAAGAAATATCGTGTCAAATAAAGCGTACTGAGGTACTGACGATGAGACAGTGTATGGCATAATGATAGTGTAGGTGTGAATGTGGGCCTGGATACCCATGCTGTTTTAATATTAACTGTTCAATCATGTCATTACATTATTACTATTATTGTTATTATTATTATGTATTGCCGTTGAAAATTCGAAAGAATTCAAAGCATTTCCACCCAGGAACAAAAGAACTTTTTACTTAAAACACATCAATGAAAATTATTGAGACTACTGCAAATATTTCCATTTTAAACTATGCAGCAAGTAGATTTTTTTCATTGGTGTGATGAAACTCCCTTCATTAATCATAATATTACCACGTTCCATTAATATTTTTTTATCGTCTGTCTTGAAGCATGAGAAAAAGGGTGTGTAGTTCATTTTTGTAGTAGGACATTTTGAATGGAAGCAAACGGCATGAGAAGTCAAAAGCTAGTCAAATCTTCTGTATTCATTCTATTAAAGACTTCTTAAATGAGTTTGCTAATGATTTAACCTCTTCCTTGTTGATTAAAATGCATATGGATTGTTTTGAATATTCAACGGCAATATGTCCACATATATACGTACTATTATTGATAAAGTATATTATGGTAAGATGATGGATATTAT
>JAAXYX010002358.1:0-17863 GCA_036851915.1 Ptenothrix huangshanensis
ATCTCTTACTCTTCCTTACTCATTTTGACTCATCTCCTACTCATCTCTTACTCATCTTATCAACGAAAAAGATAATCCTGTTTTGAAAATCTCTTACTCATCTGAAGATGGTTAAGAGATGGGTTAACTTCGGAGAGTGTACCCATGCCCTTTCGCAATG
This sequence comes from Ptenothrix huangshanensis, assembly GCA_036851915.1. Taxonomy (NCBI): domain Eukaryota; kingdom Metazoa; phylum Arthropoda; class Collembola; order Symphypleona; family Dicyrtomidae; genus Ptenothrix; species Ptenothrix huangshanensis. The sequence goes on from JAAXYX010002358.1 coordinate 161, forward strand.
TGACGTTCAGTGTAAATAATCCTAATATATAGATATAATTATGCATATGTATGTGAAATTACTTAAGTAAATAAAATGTTTAAACTTGCTCCAAAATAATTCTCATATTGCCATTAAAATGGGAAATGCGTTTTTATACTTGTTCCATTACTTAGTTGATGTAAATTATTTAATTACTATAATTAAATAATTACGATTTTCATTAGGACTTTAACTTAATTGTTTTGAATGCGAATTGTATGTATAGCAGCTTATTTTTGATCTTGATAATGTGAACCTGAAAAGCGTAACTGCTCATTTTCTACCGTGAATAGTAATTATCTACGGATATAATTTTCGAATTTACTGGAACTCTACAGATTATTCGTGATTTGAAATGCACAATGCTGACGAGACGGATGTTTGCTATTGGAAAATATTAGATAATGAATGTTAGAATTAAGGCATTAAACTGTCAACATATTAAGCATACATACATAATATATGTAAGTATGCAAATATTTATTCGAAATGAAATCTTTGGTACTACATTTGTGACTACTGAAAATACTGAAATTTTATCGCTAGTAGAATCATAAATGACACTCTGTAATCTGCACAAATACCAATTCTCATGCTATACAAGCTACATAAAACAAAAGAAGTGAGTTGCGAGTGAACTCACACAAATATAATTAATTATAACATTTCTGTAATGTTCTCAGGAAAAACTACAATCTCCAAAAATGTAATTATAATAAATGTAAGTACTGCTAATCTCATTTACATTTGTAAATCACAGTGGTAACACCCAGAAGAAAGACCGAGACTCCTATAGTGGTTCTCACCCACTGAAGACCATCCCAAGTGACAATTAATTTCTTAGCATCAGCAACAGACTCTTCTGGTTTGGTCCCCTTGAGAGCAAACAGTGCATCGTTGGTGGGTTTCATGAATCTGAGCGTATACGGGATCACAATCAGATTAAGCCCGGCACAAGCTAAGTAACGAATATCTCCTTTCTTGTAAAAAAGGTAACAGCCAGCAGAAGCGGACACAAGGATGGAGAAAATTGCTGTATTTTTGCCTCGATTGTAAAGAACTCTCCAGGCAGGAAGTGGATCAGACGACGCCAGCAGTGCAGGGACACCAGCTATAGTGAGGGTGCTTCCCAATCCAGCAAATAGACCAGTGGAGCCCAGGAAGATACATTTCACAAGTTTATCCGAGATTTTGATCTTTGGAAATTCCTTCAAAAAATTACATAGAATATAAATGCACACTGTATAAAGCCTTGTACCACAAATATCAAAGATGTATGTATACGTATAATTCAAACTTTAACTAAGAATTATGACAAGGTGCCACAGACAATAAATATTTTATTATGCACAAATTCTAAGTTTTGTTAACAATAAAAAAATCATACCATTGTGAAATAAATCTGAAAGCTTTGAATGTAACTGAGTCGTTTAATTCGGTGATTGGGTGATTGGTTGAAGCAAATAATAACTGCTGCGTATCCACGGAATATTACCTAGTACATGAATATCGATTACGAATAGTTAGTTACTCTAAATTATACTCCACCGGTATTTTATTTGATTAAATAATCTCTTTGCAGCCTACTCCATACAACTACAACTGATTAGTTATACAATGAAACTACACTTAATAATCCGATACTTAATACTACGGAGTCCTAAATCTGTTGATGTATGGAGATACTGGATTTAATCTAGAAACAAACAGTTGACAGAGAATAGGTATGAGTGCACGTCCAAATTTATCACCAAGAACACAGTATTAATCAAATATACCCACACCTAGATACTTACATATGTACATAAAATTCAAAAATACAAACCCTCTATTTGATAGCTGCACTGTTGATTGTCAACTTGTTATAATATTACGTAAGGCAACGGCACACAAAAACCTCTCCTAGTAGTTAAGATTCAGTTTGAAGGACCTGCTTTTCCCTTCCGTTTCAAGGTCAAATACAAGTTAATCTCTTTTTTATCTGCACATGAATTAGCAATTGTATTTTGTATTGCATCAGTAAAATATAGCATAAAAACTATTGCTTGGGGCTTTTAAAAAACCAAACGTTTTTTTAAAAGCACAATTATCAATATTTATATATAGACATATTTTATTATTGCTATAGAATATAGGCTATAGAAGGGATGTTCCAAAGTTAATTGGAAACAGGTGAGACAATCATTGAGTAAAAGCGAATGCTGAGTGGTGGACCAAGAAACTTGGGAAAATTAAATAACTGAGCGGGACGGTTGGCGTACGTTACTAGATGTAAGGTGTAACTTGAAAATATGTACATTTTAAAAATTATTTAAGTGCCTACGCGTATACTTACCTAATAATCATTTCAAAATTATTTATCTCTTGGTGACTTGTATCTAGGTACATAATTCCACATTCTCGGTGATCAACATCAATTAAGAGCCAGAAATCATCAAGCAGTGTTAACCAAGTCAATGTTGGGATATGCAGTATGTAAGTTTCCCTTAAGTCATGTTCGTTTTTGGCATTTGGTGTTTAGATTTTAATTATGGGAGTAGCATTTTGGGCAAACTAAAATCCGTTTAGCTAAGAAGACTAACGTGAGAACAGGAATGATGAATGATGGAATAGTTGTCGCAGTCTGAATAGTATACATAATACGTTATACATTACATACAACACTACTGTATGTACTGTATAAATAACCTTCAAGTAGCAAATCCTTGCATTTGCCGTTGGACAATTTTTGCTTGCAATTGATTAATTTCTGCAAAATATATGGTTTACTGCCAAAACGTTGAACGTCACGCAATTCAAAGTTCAAAGCATATTATGTGTTTTGTCCAAGACCACTTCATAGTTTCCATTTCGATGTTTATCTCCAGATGTGCCAAAAAATAAATTTCAGCTTTCCTTCATCCACCAGCAGGATGAAGTAAAGTAAACCAGTACTCAGTTATTAATTTAAAAATTAACATGTTATACTGAAGAAACTATTTAGGTAATTGCAATTATCTATTTATGTGTCTTCCTGCTGTTGATATTAAGGAGTTATAATTTCTAAAATCGCAAAGGGTCAAATGTTGTATTGCTTTATTAAATGCTTGCACTCTCTGAACTCGAAATCTTAAAAATAAAAATAAAACTTATTTAGATCGGTTTTTCAGGATTAACTTTTTCGTTAATTAGATGAGTAAGAGATAAGTAATAGATGTCTTTAAATTTATTCAGTGTTTAGTGTTAGTTTGTAGTGTAGTTATTAGCGTTAAATTTATTTAGAGATGAGTTTGCAAAACTCGTCTTGAGATGAGTTTTTTCTTATCTGAAAGATGAGATTTTTCGTATCTCCAAGATGAGTTTTTAACCATCTCGAGATTAGTTTAGCCAACTCGTCTTGAGCGGAAATTTTTTCTTATCTCGAATATGAGTTTTTTTTATCCTGAATATCCTGAAAACTCATTTTATCTTATCCTTAAAACATATTATTATATCTTAAGATGAGTAACAGGTAAGTAAAATATGAATAACTCGTCTTATCTTATCCTGAAAACATATTACATATATGATTATTATTATATCTTAAGATGAGTAACAGATAAGTAACATATGAATATCAGATGGGGGTTGATTTCGGAGAGTGACCGCATTAAATTTCTTCATAAAATTTTAAGTTTTTTTAGGAATAAAAGTTAGTCCTATGAACGCAAAACCATGAATCCAAAATCAGAAACTACTCAAAAATTAGTTCGTGACTAAACTATTGATAAACTTCTACTAACAATTATATGGACTAAGGTACATATGTATATGCATTACGTTCAACATTTTTGTTTGTTTGTTATGTTTTTTGAAATTCCATTTGGGCGTATAAATTAACCAGCTTTGACTTCAGGCGTCTTTCTCTCTGATAAATGAAGTCCTAACTATCATTGGTAAGTGATATTCTGACCTTGATAGATAATAGATGCTTGTTTTATGTGTATGGTGTAAGCCTAAGATAAAATCGAGCCCTACAACTTTAGTTACCTATTGGTTTTAGTTCAACAATAATCAGAATTGACTCCGTTGCAAAGGAACTCGGAAATTAAATTATTAAGTCGTACACATTTCCAAGTTACAAGGCTTGGAGCTATAATCCCGTGTGTATTTTTTTTTATTATATTCTACTTTTAATTAGATTGAACAACTAAACTAACAAAAATAGTCGCAGTATGGGACGCAATAAGAAGGTCCGAGGGGAAGGAAAAAGTGGAATGAGAAACAAAAAAAACGACCAACTTGAAGACACGGATTGCATCGATCTGACTGTTAGTATTCATACCGCTGCGTCTGTCACTGTAAAAAGGAATTCACCCCCTTCGCCCGACATCACCGACTTTAAATGTAAAACAAGAACTGAATCTCAGAAGGTTGTCAAAATTCCGAAGAATCCCCAACGTGACACAATCCGATTAAGAAGACCCGAATCAGAACTTCAAGACTTAGAGACTACATCTAATGTAGAACAAACTACTGCACAGACTCAAGAACCATTGACAGGTTGTCCACAAACTACGGTTACGCATAATCTCAAACAATTCCATCCTACTGATGTGCAGTACAATAGGAAATCATTCCGTCCTCGAGAAACCTGCTCAACTGAGAACAGTACGGAACTGCAATTAAGTATTTCAGTTTTAGGGTCAGCTTCAACATGTGTTACTCTTGCGAATGATTACGACGTAAGTAAAAATGCTGGTAATTCTGATGATGTCAACCTTAAGTTAGAAACGGAACATTTAAATACAGAACCTCTAGAATTCTCACCATCATTAAATTTGAAACCCGAGCTGGAGGAAGATTTGATTGTTACAAAACACGAACGACGTTACGATGAAGACATATGTTTAGAAGTTATATGTATTGAAGGTGCTTCAGAATGTTTACCATCCAATCAAGAAATTGTTAGCGCTATGTCCTTTTCTTCTGACTTTAAAAATGAGCCTTCGTTCCAACACCATCAAATAAATACAAGTTCAGGTAAACCAGTTGGAGATACAATGTGTACTGAAGCCCCTAGTCGTATCTCGTCACAATTTGTGCCGGTACCGAAGATTTTGACCAACTTTCATACTCTTAAGACTCTTAAGCACCAAGACACACGGCCTAGTACCGAAAATTCGTACCCGGTGACAAATAGCTTGCCAATGATTGACGAAGCAGCAGTAAATGCAGGTAATTTTAATCCTAATTTGAATTTAGAAGCAGTTTACTCTGTGCAAAATTATTTCAATTTTTGTTTTGTGTAATGAATCGTATAGTAGACGTTTTTTAATGTTACTTTTAGATTTAGACTTACTAAGTAGTATTCAGGACGGAATACGAATGTTACCACGAGATCAATTTAGCCCTTGTGAGGATACCGAAATTCCTTTTCGTCTCCCTCTAAATAAAAGTGATACTTCTGCATCGCCGCCGAGTTCACCGCCACATCCGCAGCTACTTCAAAACGAAGAATTATTTCACTTTATTACCGATCAAATTTCCGATTTATCCACGCAGTCCCCGCTCAAACTTTCTGAAGGTTTGATTTTCGATCAATTCCTTGATGTTGAAATTGACGGCGGAGTTGAGAATGACATGAACACACTAGATTCTTCGGCCAACAGTTCATTTTTACACGATCCACACACTTCGGGAGAGATTCCTGATTCCTTCTCAAGCACGCCCTTTTGTCGTAGTCAAGGAGATGATTTTGGTCTACAACTTAGTCCGAAAGAAAATGTCACCAAATTGGAGCCACTTTGCCAACATAGGGGGACTAAAGATCTGGAAGGATTGGTTTCTTCGCCAGTTATTCCCGCTATTCCGGTTCCTTCACCCACGTTTCAATTTCCAGGAACTGAAGAGGAAAATGTAAATCTGCACAAGACTGATTTGGATTTATTCAATCAAATGGATCAGTTCCAAGAGATTCAATTGAGACAGAGTCCTGAGAAAACTACGGTGGAAACTAGACCTTATGAGCCAGTAGCCGTGTCTTCTCTTTTAGCCCCTTCCTGTAGTCAGCTATGTCTCCTAAGCGATAAAAGTAATTTAATTTCACTTGCTGCTACCGATAAATGTTACGGAGGAAATGACATACATAATTGCAAATCATATCATCAATGTGATGACAACCACAAGAGTATGATTGAGTTATCTGAATTAACACAATCTGTAAGTTTTAAATCCAAACTAACTGACGAAGATAAAGTTATTATTGCTAGAGACACCTACGGTCAAAGGACCCCAGATTCGACCCCAGAAGCAGTCTCCTCAAATCATGACATCCAATCCCAAACTTTGCAATTGCAGCGCCCGGATTCGTTTCTGAATTGTGGAGACATCAGTAACTGTTCCCAAAAACAATCCGGGCAAAGTGAATGTGAGTTCGCGTTGAAACCTGAAGAGAATAAACGATCGAAAGTTCAAACACGGGAAAAAAAGAAAAGTAGTAAAGGTAACGTAAGCAACGTACAACTATGTTCGGTGCTTCGGGAAAGCAGTTGCAGTAACGGTTCCAAATTCTTAGAAACGCATAGTGCAAACCAAGTGGAGCTAGTGGCTTCTGCCTCGACTAGTAAAAAGTCTGAATCGAAATCTAACATCAACGACACAGGTTATCCGAAACAACGTTCTGAGTGCGGCAAGCAAAATCAGGCAAAAAATATTGTATTGACGTCGGCAGCAAATGTCACGAACGACTGCGAAACGTTATTTCTAACGCCAAAGGAAATGGCTGATCTTCGACAGATCCAAGACTATGGAAGTGCCACCGAGTTTGGAATACTGAAAAATGATATCGGTTCTGTATCGAAAGGACATTTAATGAAGTCTTCCCCAGGGGATTCAGAGTCTATTGCATCATCAGAAGACAAACACAAATACAATAGCTCGACATCAAAGGCTGATAACAGTTATACATCTAATATTGTCTACTCACACCAGCCAGTGCAACTGCCACAGTCATGCTTGGAATTGAAGTTGGAATTAGTTGAAGCAGTCAAAGATATTGTTGGAATAAGAAATCGAATTGCATTTAGGAAAGAGAATCCTCACGCGCAGCTAAATAACAAGCATAAAGATCGAAAAAATCAACAAGTAGTTACTCCTAGTTCCAGCCCATTTTCTAAGCAATCAATGTATACTCGCGAACACAAGGATTATCTATATAAGGTAATAATAAGTTGTAAAATTACCATACAATAACATGTGTTTGTAGGGAAGGAACCAGGCACAACGTACCTATTGTAGTATATTTAGCTTTATTGTCAGTACTCTTCAACAACGGTTAGTTGCTTTTACAGAGAAAACATTAAAAGTGTTAAAAAAGTGTTAAAGTTAATGTCCTATTTTTATTCAAACAATCAAAGAATTTTGAATGATTTTTGTTGTCTTCGATGAAATATTTTCAAGCGAAGATTGGTTCGGAAGTTCATCTCTAGTAGCATATCGTCGTTGAAAAGTGGACAAGCGCTACCTACGTGCACAATGGTCGCTTTAAGTATGTTATAACTATCAGTATTCATGATGCGAAAAATGAGGCCTTAAGCTTATAGCTCCTTTTCCCTCTTCAACGATGATGATATTTAAAATAACAATGTTTAATTACATGACAATTATGTCTCATTCAAATGTAAAACTTCATTCTGCATTCAAATTGACTTTATTGTATACGTATAGACTGGAAGATTTGTAGTAGATCGCCAGGATGTAAAGATGAACATGGATGAGATACCTTGCTGGAGGATAGTGGAGACAAGAGCGCAGGTTTTGCTTCAAAAGTTCCAACCCTGCAAGATTGATGGACGAGATATGCATTGTGTTGTCGACATTGTAAGTCTAAATGAATTTTCAATTGGTAGGTAGCAATCGGTGAATAGTTGTGACGTGATATAGAATCGATGGATAGCGGGTGCATTAAAATGAATGTTTTAGTTTTGTCGTATTAAATATAGTTTATGATATAAATAATACAAACATATAAATGAAAATATAAATGATACAAATGATAGATGTAGTTGAAAACATGTTTGCACTCAGTTTTATTTGTTGATTGTAGTTTTTGTCGTTCACAAAAATGGATGGTGCCTTCTACCACCGGTTTCAACCCATTATTTTTTATCTTGTTGCCGATTCTGAGAAGTACAAAATAGGGTGTTATTTTAATATCCGCGCTGGAAGTGTCCCGTAAGTAGCTACAATAAAAATCATATAAAGCGTTTCACGCTATATTCTTTCTCCTTCCCTTACTTAATGTGTTAAATATTTGGCTGATTGATTTGCCATGGTAGTCAAATGCTCATTTTCATATTAAAAATTTTCACGTGAACCTCTATTTCCCCCGTCGGTCTAGTATGGTCCTGGTTTTAAGTGTCTCTAATGTACCTTTTTATGACACGCTTACTAAGGGTTCGTCGTAAAATGATTTTTTTAGCACTACAATTTCGCAGAACAGTTTTGAACTCAGTTGGAATGTAATGCGTGACAAAGTAAATTATACTAAGTTGATTTTTTAATTTAAAATAAACTTACTACACAAGTGTAATAATTGAATCCTAATGAATCCTAATGAATAATTGAATAATAATGAATCCTTGCTTAATTCATATTGTGTGGCAGTATTTTAACTCGAAATTCGAACTGAACATTCGCAACTATAAATATGTAATTCCAATTCGCATTCAAACTCCAATTCGCAAGCCAATTCCTACAAGCATTGATTAGACTACCTTGATGTGAATTCCCAATGCGAATGCAAAAATTCGGAATTCTTAAATTCTCACGTTAATTTATACTTTAAGATTTCAGTAAATCCAAATCGCATTCCAAATTGAATTCCAGTTCCAATTCCGTCTAGTCTAATGAAAGCATTATTTAATTTGCTTAAGGTATTTCGGTTACTTCGGACTGACAGACCAATTTTATGAGGAATTCCAATCATATTTAAGATTAATGGCTAGAAGAGCTTTGAAAGACACAGTCGCTTCTAACTGGGCAAGTTCTGAGGGAAGTAGCATCATCACGGATCGATTAGCAAGCATTCATGAGCAGAATCGCTTTTATAAGCAATTTCCAAAAGACATCATGGTACGGTGCGAATTCTACGCCTAGCTAATTAAGAACCTTTATATTGTGTTATTGTGTACATATTGTGCTATGTATTTGTTTGTCATAATATTTGTCGGTATCAATATGTAATTAAAAAATGAGACTAAACTTTATCAATTACAAGAAATCTAGTCTTAACTCTTGCTTCTTGTAGGCTTGTGTTCGGACTTATCCTGGAATAGTAAAACGACAACTGAGCCCCTCTAAGTCTGACTTTCAGTGTGACTTTTGTAGCCGCTTTAAAAAAAAGAAAAAAGCTGGATTTCAGATGGTCTTTTCTGGTGATCCGTATGATCCAAACACGCTTATGTCGAAATCTGTAGATCATCCGCGTCCGTCCCAACCTGTGAGTATTGTGAAACAGTAGTTACCTACTTATTACCTATATATACTTATTATATATGAACTTCGTTGAAGAGGCATTTTATGCAGAATATTCGTAAAATTCCGTCCCTATGCAGACCTTATTAAACACAAATTGTAGAGGGAGTTCGCTTAACGTGGTTTTCAATTGGACGGACTAGCGTATGGATTAAACTTTAGGAAAATTACTTATGATATGGTTCGTCTCTTCAACGACGCTACTTCGAATTGTTTGATATTTCCTGGTATTTCTGAAAGTTTTAATGGAGGTATATATGTGTTCTCTTTCAGCATTATAAAATATGCTTTTTGTGTGGCTCCATGATGAAGGCCCTACATCGTCTAATACATTTTCCATACAATCTCTTCATTGCATTTCGATTGCAGTTGAAACAACTTTATACAATTCTAAAGCCAACGGAGTCCTACGATGCAAAAAGCATATTCGATTTCCTCACTGGGGACTTTCACTTTAATAGAATGGTACTTTCAAAAATTATTATTGTAATAATATACCAAAATTCTGTAAAATCAGTTCCAAATAATTATTTTGATTTTAATTAGTTTCATTTAATGCTGATATTTTAGACCTTCTATGAGTGGCAGGCAATTGTAAGCGAAGGAACTTGTATGCTGGGAAAATGCACTGGTTATGATTTTGTCTCAAACAACAAGTCCATCCAAACCTCCAACCAATTTCGAAGAAAGAAAGGAAAGACTTCTAGTGGCTCCCGTCGGAGTAGTAATTCTGTTATGTCGGGAATAGCTGATACGTCGATTACTGTTGGTCATAGTAGTAGTATTCCCTCCACTGTCAAGTTAGGTGTCGACAGTAGTAAGCCGAAGAAAGCATTACGTCCATCCTTATTACAGTCTGAGCCAGCAACTGTAACTGCAGTCACATCGAAAATTTCAACATCTACAAAATCGATTTGTAACGTGTCGCAGAAATCATCATTAACAAGAACTGAACCTGAGGTGTGCGTAACTAAATGTAAAGTCGGTAGACCAAAACTGCCACATAAAATATCCTCGGTTACTGAGCCCGAAGTTTGTATAACTAAACGCAAAGTTGGCCGTCCGAAGTCAATTAAAATTTGTTCCGAAAATGGAATCAGTGAGAAAGATTGCAGTGGAATCGATATCAGAGGTAAAACCAGCACGATGCCAGATGTTGTAAATGCTAGTATCAGTATGAGATGTACCAAGAATATTAGCAGCGGAAAGGATACTCCGCATCAGTTAGTGCTTTCCCAGGACCTTGAACCTTGTAAATCTTCACAGAAAGTTGGCCACTCTAAATTAGCAAAAACAATTTCTGACCCTAAAATTAAAGCTGCGATTGAAAGCAGTAGCAATACAATCAGTATTGGTAGTATATCCGATATTTGTTCAAATATTGCTAGTGCCAATAACAGTTCTGGCAACAGTACTTATAACTGGAAGGATTGCTCGATAAAGCGGCAACTGAATGAGGAACAAGACAGTGTATCCATTGATATTGACCGGGTACCGAATTCAGCTTCCGAACCAATGCCGTCTTCTTCAATGACAGTTACAGTAAGACTGGAAAGGGTGATAACGGAGTTTCCGTCTGAAAATAATCTTCGTTTTGTCCATCAACCTAAGGGGCAAGTGCAACCTGTTGCTGGAAACGAAAGCAGTGCCAATCCAAGCCATCAATCAATAAAAAAAGGAAGCAGAGCCAAAACTATGTTTTCTAAAAACAATTCAGTTTCTCAGGTTGGAGCTTCTGCTGATATCACAAGTTCTAAATCTCAAAGAGGTTTAGGTGCAGTTCAAAGTGCTAAAAATGTCAAAGTGGTTTTACATAGAATTAAAACTGATGCTCTACCAGGCGAAGGTAAAGCTTCAGTTAGTGAAGTATTAACAGCGACAACAGCAGGTTGTAGTTCTAGTAGCTGTAGGACTAATAGTACCGTTCGAGTCGTGGTCAAGGAGCCTGTGATCATTCTAACAAGAGTGGATGAGCAGAAATATCAAGACAGGTGGACCCAGAGGCGAAAATCAGAAAATTTTTCTGAGAGTAATATACCCAGTGGTCATAATCCAGTTTCAGCATCAATTCCAGTGCCAAATCCAACTTGCAGTAAAGTTGCAGCGGAGGATAAAAGTATAAAAACTCCTATGATTATTTTAACAAGGGTAGACGAAGACGAACATTTAAAATTGAAGTTAGGAGCTCATACTAATGTTGCAACCGCCATGGCAGTACCAAAACAACCAACTCCAACTCCAGTGCCAGTACCAACGTCAAGTTTTACAATAGTGGGATCAGTAGCCGATGCTGAATCAGAAAATCGGGTTGGAAACGAAGCTCAGGAATATAATAGCGACACTACAGGACCAAGGTCAAGAGTCGAGTGGAGGCGTTCTTCTTGTAGAAGCATAAAAAAGCGTATCCCATTTAGTCCGGATAGGTCGAATCCAAAGGCTCGGTCGAAACGGGGAGTCACTGAAATAATCGCAGCAAAACAGGGGGTTAGCACAGACTTAATGAAATAAATTAAGATTACAACAAAAATTTCGGTTAGTCCAGCTCAGATAGAATCTCATGGGATAAAACTTAAATTGGTATAACCACAAAAATTAATATAACGAGCTGAGAGCAAACTCACTTCGAGAGGTAAGAATGGAATTGAATACGGACAGCTATTTAGAATCAGGAGATACCTTATCAAATACCTACGTATTCAAAGAACGTCGAATTTCAAGCAAAACTACAATATACGTTGTGATATCAGGATGACTGGTGACTTAGGAAGTATAATCTTATTGTTTTTTATTGATTTGCAATAGTTGGGTTAGCACAATTGTTCGTGATTTATACAATCCAAGTGAATCGTTTTTTAAACAGGACTGGGGTAGACTGATTTGATTTTGGACTCTAGCATCCTACTGCTCTTGATGTTGATCTACCGTAAAACTTCCAATAATTCCCCGGGGAATTATTCCGTGAGCAACTCTTGCGACCCGGGAATTATTAGAGGTCCGGGAGTTATTAGAGGCGGGGAATTATTACCAACCTCGAAAGTTTATGCTGCCGTACGTTATTGTTATATACGTGAAAAGGCTATGGACATAACAAAGTGTGACTTTTAGAATTTACTTTTCTAAATGCTAAAATTATATCTTCATTTTTCCTCCTTTTGTGGAAAATTGGTTGTCTTCAGTGATCATCCAATCAGACTAAAGATAAGAGTCAACTCAACAAGCATAGGAATATGAGTACATGCTTCTATTAATATACCGGGGAATTATTAGAGGCGGGGAATTATTTCTAATCCTATCCCTTTACCCCCGGGAATTATTAGAGGCGGGGAGTTATTAGAGGCGGGGAATTATTGGAAGTTTTACGGTATATTGTCTCATGAATTGAGGGTGGTCAACAACTACCTATCTTGGTAATAGGAAACCCAATCATTAATCAGTCTTCTGATATCCTGTTTCATTTCCGCAACTTCCGATTTTTTTCTTGCCGCTAATTTAAGCATTTGTTGTAAGTTTTTTGAGCCACTTCAGGTATTGTGTCGATTACTTTCTGCCACTCCAAGTCACTTCTTCAAAGTTGTGGTTATTATTACAAAATTTATGAATATTTTCTTCCCCATTTCTGTATAATATGGAAAAGTGTAAAATGGTGATGGTTACTGACTGACTGAGAAAGTTAACTCCTAGTATCAATATTTTATCAATTGCTCGAGTTACTCGCGCAAGTGATAAAATATATTGTACATAAAATATATTGTACAGTGACTTCAGTACAATGCTGTTTTTTAAATAAATGTAATGTATAATATACACATAAGACCTTGAGTTCCAGCATTATACTACCGTGTAGTTAGTCGTGTTCCTACGTAAGTTTCATGCAATATGTAGTTAATAATAAAATAATACCCTAGCACTTTTTATATTATTTTGTCAAATAATGAATAAATTGAAATGTGTGAATAATGTAACATCGTAACACGTAATTTTTATGCAGGGTGCACGATGCATCAGGAATCAGTGCGATGGGTTGTTTCACTTATTTATTGTTTTCAGTAGTATTAAATCATATATTTATGTAATAATTATTTAAATTGTGAAAAAGTACCAGTTAGTAAGAGTATTTTCGATCCTGCCTCACTTCCGACAATAATTTTTCTGTTCAATAATGCTACTCTAATATGTTGCTAGTATTTCTAACAACAATGTAGTCTGATCTGATTTTGAATTGTTTAATTTCTTTAACACAAGTATGATAGTTTGGTTGAATAGGGGAATAACAGAATGAATAAATCATGGACCAAGGAGTTGTCGACCAATTTTTCGTTTTATTAAATAATTTATAATTCTAGTACTACGAAGTAAAAAAGAGATGTTCCGAAAAATGGCACAGGCGCCTCCAAAAAAACTACATTCTTTCCTATGTAGGCAATTTTTTCAATTCTTATTTTGAATTCCTATAATGCATTTTCTGACCCAGTTGACTGATCGCGTAATGGTATTTTGACGGAAATACATAGTTGGGTTTTCTTTGATGATTGGTGCTCCATGGCAGTTGTAGGGGTTAAATATATATATGATCATTTTACCAGCAAGCAACTCCCAACTATGTGATTGTCCGAGATTTTGTCCAATTTCGCTACGAGATGATTGTATGATTGTTTTTCAGAGAGCAGTGATAAGGGGGCATTTGGAATGTGATTAATGTTTCACTTTCGATGCCTTTATCCCCTTCATCCCAGTCTTAAACCCTGACTTCTGGTACCTTCTGATCAGTTTGCGCAATTAAAAACAATTAACATGAATATTATTATATTTATGTCTCATATAATATGCATTTTTAAGCATCCGAATGCTACCAGCAAAAGTCTGCCATACGAACTTTAAATATGAAAATTCCATTTTGGCACTACTAAAATTAATTGTAGAATTTTGCGTCTTACGAGGGAAGGGCGGGTCCGACTCCCTTACGAATGAACTCGTTTTTTTCAAAACAGCATCTGCAAATATGCGAAATGGCTTAAAAACATGTTATGCATACTCACTTTTTCGTTCGATCATTCGATTGTTTGAGTTTCGTACATCTCACAATGGATTCCTTATGTTTTTTTTTGAGAATTTAGGGATTCTGGGTCAATTTTTGTTCTTCTAAAAAATGACCACCATTGTTTGTTCGTAAAGCTTTCATATGCTGTAATTCTCCACTCCATAGGTCCGTAGGCTGAAATCAGCATGTTCGCGATTTCAAGCTATGTTAATTAGGTTTCAAAATTATACTGCTAACAATTCTGAAGCGATTGTTATCCAAATCAAAATGTGCAAAAATGAGCATTGCATAGTCATCTTGACGAAAAATATTGGTGGTCGTTCTCAGACCAGATGAAAAATTGGCCAACAATCTCTAAATTCCCAAAAGGGACCATATATTGACGACCAAATTGGTGGAAAGCGTTCAACGTTCAGTGTGGATTTCACCAAAGTTGCAAACCTGGTTGCATAGGTAATTGTAGTCCAGCCTTGGATATGCCTTTGCACCTGAGTACTATGTACATATAACTGAATATTAAAATGTTTTCCTTGTCCCTGGTAGAAATATGCTGTTTGCAATCGTACTTGGTTTCTATTCGAATTTTCCGTTACGCTCCCCCTTTCTCCTAAATTCTCTTTTCGGTACATAGGTACCTTCCCAAACTGCGGCTCATCCTGGATTATCCGGATTCGTTGACAGCTGAAATAGGTGTTCTGGTACAGTACAAGTAAAATAGCTTAACATTTTCGTCTGCTGCTGATTGGATAATACGAGCGACATTAAAGTATAATAATATATCTGCAGCATAGTTATGCAAGTACATAATTACGAATGTGAGACACAGTAGAACCTCTCATGACTTCGGTAGAGTATCCGAAATTCGAACCATATTTACTTTTTAGTTTTGTAATCTGTTCCTTTCTAAGTGGCTAACTGTACATGTAATTAAGTATAGATCTAACTATGAATAAGTATACAATATTATCTACAGCCATTCACTGTAATAAAACTAATAGTTATTTCCATATCTTCCATATATTGTATTTCAATTTCTTAGTCTCTCCATAGTAATGATATTTCGCCCTAATTATACTTCCAGGATAAATGCATATACTATACATGGTGAATAATCGTTTAGTAAATTCCTATACAAAGTTTGTTTTAAATACATCTTCAATTAGAATTAGTATTAATTTCAGTATTGCATGCATTATCAAACCACAACTATTAACATCAAAGGTTTTCATATTATTTCTATATTAAATTACCACAATGTTTATCCTAAATTATAATGAACTACATTACTAGTTGTCTTTTAAATTAGTTATAGTCCACAGTCCACATACATTAACACTACAATTATTACATATTTGTACCTTTACGTCTACTATCAGAGTTCAGAACAACAACGTCTCAACCACAAGCACAGAGTCAACGCAAATACCAGGACGAAAGTTCATTTTTTCACAATCTGATTATAACACGAAGACGCTTTTTTAAAACGTCATTCTTGCAATTGAAAAATGTGAGCAGCATATTCTAATATTCCCCTTAAAACTTATTAAAATTATGAACCCATACTACAGTTCAGACTTAGAAACATTTTTCCACGTACGTCAATTTCGCAAAATAATCATTCAACTTTTCATTGCAAAGATACATACTTAGTTTTGATACCCAGTTATACTACTGTCAAATTATATAAATTCAATTGTGCGAACCTAATTGCATCCAATGTGACTTTTCAAATATAGATAAATTAAATCGAGGACAACCAATTTTCCTGTGACAAAATAGAAAATGACAAAATTACACTCCCTACAATAAATGCCCGCAATACGTACACGACTACCTGAAAAAATTTATTACTAATTCGATAACTCGAAAAAACAGACAAAATATACAGTACGAGACACGAAACAAAAGTTTACCTACATTGGATTTAGTCATTATATATACCTATCTGTTACTATTTTACGCAGCATTAATTTAGGTTTCGTAATTACATACTAACAGGCACGGTTTAGAAAGCTGATGTTAAACAACAGAATGGAAATAACACCCATACAAATAATGCCACAGTTCTAGAACCTTAGCGATAATTCACAGCTCACGTTAGTTTGTCATGCAAATGGACAAACAGACACACCGTTTAAAAATAAAGCACAGAAGCATTGACTAAAAAAGTAAAGTAGAAGAATGTAATTCGTACCAAGCAAATTGTAATAGTATATAATTAAAACTTATGTAATTCCAGGAATCCTACAGCATCATATAGTGAAGGAATGTTCTTTGTTAAAATTCTATACATCGTTTAATAGTGGTTTTACTACTTTTACTCCCTTCCCCGAGAGGTTGAGATGGAGGAGGATTTTGGCCATTTATTGAGCTTGCGCTACTCAGATTTGTATTTTTTGTCCCACAAGTTCCAGTCGTTGTTGCCACACTAGGAGTAATATCACTAACATTATTGTTGTTCCCTGTGGCATTACTGTTACTGCTGCTACTATTATTAAGAGTGGTGTTAACAGCAATCGCGTGCGAGGATGTCGGAGTGGACGGAGTAGATACACCGGAATTACTATTGGCTTCGTTATTATTATCCATCAGCATATCTTCCAGATTCATTTGTTCCAGCTCGAGTAAATGTTCCTGTACTAAAGAGTCCAGTCCGTAGCGACGTCGGTAGTTGGCATAGAAAGATTTTAAATGCACCTCCGATTTTGTGCCCATCACCTCTGCTATTCTTGTAAAATTCTTCCCGTAGCGTCGAACTCCTACGTAAAAGGACAGTATTAAAATAGGTATGTATATATGCATATGCTTACACCTACTAATGATGATTCGAGTAATGCGGATGCAAACAATACTCTTTCCATACAAGCAATTTTTGTAATTACATGATCTGCAAAACTTTAAATAAAATTAATCTCATACTTTTCAAAATGTTTATAATGTAAATAGTTATCAGAACAACGCATTTGACGAACACCTTGAAAAACAAACGTTTAAACAATAAGGGTAAACCTGGTGGCTTGTAAATGCCATTGTACTTTGTAGTTTTGTACAATTGTAAATTTTGCAGTGGAGATTTTTGCCGTCTCCATAGTAATTTTTACAAAATTGTACAATTGTTGAAGTACAACGGCATTTACAAGCCACTGGGT
>JAAXYX010002359.1:0-17860 GCA_036851915.1 Ptenothrix huangshanensis
TTTACAAAATGATTACTACCATATAAATTAAATTTAATGTTAGCACTTTTGATGTTTTGTACGGAGAAACAAAACTAGATTTCCATGTTATTTAAATTGGGAAAACAGCGTTTTTTCAAACCCTCCCTTTAACTCGCGTTGTTAATAATTTATTAGCAACCGAACTGTCACTCTTAGTCCAGTGAGTCCAGAAAATACTTGGAGGGCGGTTCACAAGTACAAAATAAGAAACAAGTTTGTGTGAGCGCTGTGATGTGTACCTATTGCTATTGCACAGCAATATACCTACGAAGGTACTTAACAAACTATTCAAATTCCGTGGTTCCATCATAACTTCGAAATGGAAGAAACAACTTTCCTCAATTTTTACAGCCAGTTATAGGAGATTCGACGTGCAAAGCATGTAGTTTTTCATCAAAGAAAGTGATTTTGACTGCGGGTACTGTGCTGTATTTGCGCCATGCCTTCACTCGTAAGTACCATCAACAAACTGCCCGCAGTGGGCGAGAAAAGTGGTAATAGAAGTTTTAGGAATAATAAAGGGACAGAATGCACTGGTTACAGATTACACAGTACTCACACCAGCAGTCTTTTTGTTTAGTTGCAAAACAATGCAGTTTTATGGGATGGTCGAATGTGGACTGTTTACATCAGCCATTGATTCTGAGGCTTAAGGAAGGCTGGAGTGGAAAAAAGTGCTAGGTATGCCTAAGGTAGCTTACAACCACAGCAGAGCTTTGTCGGGATTACTGGTATTCAGTGGTGTGCAATGCATTATCTGATTTAGATCAGCCACCCAGGCCCGTTGGGAAGCTGGCACCTGGCACATCTCATCGTGTGAGTGACGTTCATTCTGGGAAAGATTTACAAGCAAATGAATGCCGAGAGCTTGCTTTTAAGACAAAGCTGAGTTGTGTGGGTTATTTGAATAACAGTAATTATTTGAGGTAACAGTATCTGAATACTGGTAATTCCGTTACATTGAATTTGAAATTAAGGAATTATTGGCATCCAAATGCAAATAATTACTCCCTTACGGGTATAATAAATTACTAATATCTGTTTCAGTTACAGCAGTTGATGACGTTCACAATCGAAAATCCTTCCGAAAATGCGAAACTCGCTTTATTCTTGGGTTTTGTTATCAAAGCGGTTTTCAAATATCAAGGAGATTAAGTACCAACTGAAAAATTGTTCCTATATTAAATATAGCAAAAGGCGTATGTAACTTGGAACCTGTGCATTCTAAATAAATTGACAGCTGTAGCTGTAATAAGGAGAACAAGTGAAAATAAAATGATGGAGGTGGCTGCAAGTGAATTAGAATGTGAACAGATGATGTCAAGTGACCCTTGTGTCATCGATGCTTCAGTTATTGGGATTCCAGATCCAGGCCTCGATGGTACGATTTCTTAGGGATTTGTAAGTGTCAGTTGCACAAGTGCGACCCCCGATGCTACACTGGCCTATGCAACGAGTATGTTTCTAATTTTGTAAAACTTTGCATAAAAGTTTTGTGACTAAGTTTGGGCGTAGAAATAAAAGGGGAATTAAAGGGAAGAGAGAGAATCAATTAGAAGTGAGGGTCGTAATAAGAAGGAATATTCTTACTCTCTTGTTTATGATACTTGAAGGTAAACTGCCCGAGTAGAAACACATACGAGGAGGGCTAATTATTTTGCCAGAACTTCCCCTTGGTAAAACTGGGAAAGTGTCCAAAGGAATGCTGGCTCAACTTTAATGTATCAATTGTAATGTCATCTTGGTAAGTGAAGGACAATAGGAAATTGTGAAATTGTCACAGAGACCTTTTGGTGACTTGGTAATTTCCCTGTGTGGATCAATTATTTGTAAATTATTTCTAGGAAGCTGACGCTCAAGTTATCAAGTTATGTTTGAAAATAAAAATTGCGACGAAGATCAAAGAGCAAATAATTCTACCATTCATGATTTGCTTATTACGAGTGAAGGTTAGCTGGTGATTCAGCAGCATTTCGTCTGTCCTGCTAGACCTGTAATTAAATATTTTATAATCACAATAATTTTTTTTACTTTGGAAAGTTCTGTCTCGTGCAACTGTTACAATCCCTTGCCTCCAAAATTAATAATTAATGAATGCATACTCTAAATAGTATTAGCTGTTTAGGGTAATACCTAAAATGATTTAATAACTACTCGAATGCAGTGTGCTGCGTGTGCGCGTGGAAACTGAAGGAACGTCAGTTGGAAGCTGAAAGGAAAGCATAATAAATTAATACAACTATTAAATCCATGTTTCATCTTGAAGCATGAGATACCTAGTGACCGACTGTAGCTACGTTCAGGTCATTTTTAACACGCCCACCTTATATATTGGCCACTCTATGAGTTTGGCCTCTTGCTCACACACACATGAGATTTGTGCTTTATTATTTTGCTCGAATTGTTTCAGTTGCATGGGTATATGCAAATGATCAAAAGAATGAGTTATGTGGGTACAGGTGACTCGTTGCCTCAAGTATAGGCATATATTTCCTTCTAATATGGCCATTTGCACCTGCACACTCGCGAATGTCCAAGACAAGCCAAGCCAAGACAAGACAACATGCGACTAGACAACACACACACACACACCACTGACCAACCATAAAGCATAGAACGGCTAGGAGACAGGTGACAGGCAAGCATGTAAGGAATTGCAGTGGGGCGACTAGGCTAATGAGAATCAGATGATATTTTAATATCATTTTCCACCACCCACTGCAGTGCAGAACAGACTGCACTGTTGAAATCTGCCATCATGAAAGTGGACTAAAGAAGGCGCTATGCTATACATGCTGTATCCGCTCAGCATCATTCACTTACTCACTGATCCTCATCATGTGTTCGTTACCTTAAAAAACAAGAACATAACAATCATATCATGGTTTGTACTTGAGCAAGTGCCTTTCCAAAGCACTACTTGGAATTATTATGGTGATTACTGATTACTGATTACTCTACTGAGTGACCACAGAAAATAAAAGTGGCTTGTAGAATAGTCCATTTCAGCACACTTGAGCACACCTTACAAGCCAAATGAACGGAACTAGTAGTTAATTATATATGATTTGATATGCTGTAGTATGGAGGGATGTGATATGCTTGGGTACACTGTGCTATACTCCGACGTCCTATGATACCATATGATATGATGACGTAGTATGTAGGTGTGTGGAGATTGTTGGTAGTTGCTCTGACCGTCGGCTACCTCGTCAATTCTAAGGAAAGTGACAGTCTTTCGATTTATTCTTGAGACGAGATGCTTCGGCAATGGACCTCACCTTCTCTTGCTCTTGTATTCTATAGCTATATGCAGTATGATATGTCATGAAAATTTTCAGCCGTAGTCCATGGGCTATGTGGGATAAAAACTAATTTGTAACCATTACTATCTTCCTTAAATAACAAACGGAAACTCATTTCTACCTACCTACCTATTAGTACCTATGATTAATTGATGAGGAAACCACGCGAACCATATGTCATTGAGACCTTACGATCGAATTTAATATTGATTGAATAATCAAAGTGATTGTAAAATATAGTTCAGGTGCATAGTAGCTATAACAATGTATGTAAATTCCATGTAGGATCCCATGCTCAGTGCAGAAAAGAAAAAAACCCAGCAGGCAATTGGCACACTTAAATGATTGCACAAATACTAAATAGCTACAGTTACACTTCTCCTGGCTGCCCTGGCTCTTGTATGTTCTCCTATGACTCAATGAGTTTTTCTATAAATATACATTAGAATAGAAGTTAGCCCTTTTCTAAATCTGTTCGTATTAAGTAACTAGTCAACTAAACAGTCGTGTCAAAGAGTAGTATCACCCAAGTAGTCTACAACTTTAGTAATTATTCAAAGTCCAATGAGAGGAAGACTGAGACAATTTCTTGCTGCTACCATCGGTAAGAGAATACAAATCAATATTCCATCAAAAACCATTCATTCACCTGATTTACTTTTTCTCATTTTTTCACTAAATACTTCGCCTCGACCGATTTTTATATTTTTCATTCACAATTCTCAACTCAACATTTTCCACCGTCCGCGTTTTTCTACGTCTCCCATCAGTGTCTCAAAAATTTGTTCAAAACTGTGCTGTGACCTTCAGTTCGTGTTCTTCATTTTTCTCTTCTGTCTAACTCCATCCAAGTTTTCCGTTCGTATTTATTTTGTGAGACCCGTGACAATTTTTTTTTGTTTACTTGTCACTTAGCACTGCCGTCTTGCTTCATTATGCCTTTAGATTTTTGGCAAGGGAGCTGAATGTCAAATTCCACTCTTCACTTTTCTATCACATCCATTGGAGTGACGTGCGAGAAAGAAATTGTGTTGCTTGCGTAATTGGAATCGGAAAATGGTTTTATTTTTGTTTCAAAAATTTTGCAATCTGTAATCCACTTTGGATTTTACTCGGTAGCATTTCTACTTGTCAATAATGAGTGTGCATTCCACGCCAAGCTACCAATACGTCATTATCTGCAGTTTGTGAAAGTGATAACTTTTTGTTTATGAAATCCTTGACAATTCATCGCTCCAATACGTTGTCCACCTCTCATTTATACTTGCTACACTGGATTTTGGTTTATTTAATGATGTCCTTTGGTTGTTTGTAATAATTAAAAGTTGAATTTCAAAATTTTAAACTGAATAAAATTTCTGCAGCTACAGTCGGTGTACTCAGCTTCGGAGCAGTTTTATCATGGACATCACCAGCGCTTCCGAAAATCCAAGCGGAGGGATATTTTGGAAATATTACGTCTCCACAGTTGGCGTGGATAAGCTCTTTACCAACCGTAATACATTCTCTCTTTCCCATTGTATCTCATGCTTTAATCTTTCACGTTTTTACGTCTCCTTTCCCACTTGTCAGCATGACGGGAAAAAAACAAACAAAAAAGATTCAAGAGTTCATATGCGTTGGATTGTCTGTGTGAAAATTTCAGCTTGGAGCAACAATCGCGTCTCCCATTGCTGGTGTCTCCGTTGATTTTTTCGGTCGTAAAAATACAATGCTGTTCTTGGCCTATCCGTTTGTTTTTGGATGGATCATGATTGGATTTGCTATGAATTTCTCAATGCTCTGCGTGGGCAGAGTAATAACTGGTAACTGCTGCCGGACTAATGATAATGAGTTAATGTTGGGAAGGGAGAATGCAAGTGAATACTAAAACCATGTCCATGTTACATTTTGGAAATAGGAATGTGCGGAGGAGGCTTTGCGGTCGCTGCTCCAGTTTTTATTAGCGAAATAGCGGAAGATCATATTCGTGGAATCCTTGCGTCCTTTTTTCAACTTATGCTCGTAATTGGTATTTTATTCACGTATGTGATGACACTTGTAAAAAACAAAGTCACAGAAATTCATGGTGTGGGAAAGTCAATGATAATTAATTGGGTATGTGATGATGTGATGGTGTGACTGAAAAAATAGAGACATCGTTGGAACTTACGTTTCCTGGCAAACCCTGGCGTTTATCTCCAGTGGATTTCCACTCATTTCCTTTTTTCTCATGCTCACTCTCCCGGAATCTCCTCGAGCACTTGTCTACCAGAAGAAAGTTCAATTAGCCAGGACGTCGTTGTATTGGTTTCGTGGTGCGTCCGTCCAACACTCGGACAAGGCGGTGGAGAAAGAACTTTTAGTGGTAATGTCAAAACATTGGACCAGACTGACGTAGACGTAGACGTAGCAAGTATCGCCAAACCTACTCTTTACATTAATTATCCCACAGCATTTCCATTTAGAATTGTCCACAAGTTTGCAATTAAGTAGATCATAATAGACGTATAGCTAGGCGGAAATAAAATGCAGGGTCATTTAATGTAAAGGATTGAGTTAATGAAGGTGTTAAGACAGGCTCCGGTAACTGGAGATGGTAATTCAGTTGATTCTTTGTTTTTCTCGTGGTGGCTCGTGTAGATCGAAGAAAGTGTGGAATTGAGCCGAAGCTTTAATTGGAAGGAAATTTTCCAGTCACCCATGCGACGTCCGATTGTAATTTGTCTATCGTTGGTCATCTTTAAGAGTCCTGTGATAATATTCTACGCATTCAATATCTTCCGGTCGACGGGGACGTTTATCGACTATAATTTGTCCATGTGGATTGTGGGAAGTGTTCAAGTGCTGGCGACCATTCTATCCTCACTTCTAGTCGACAAAATAGGAAGAAGGATTCTCTTAATTTCCTCAGAGGCTGTAATGGCTCTGTCATTATTTGCTCTCGGAGCTTTCTTCCATCTGAACAAAGTGAGAGACGATTCAGCTCCCGACCACGTCGTCCAACTCCAGTGGCTCCCATTAGTCAGCTTGGCCTTCTTTATAGTATCCTTCTCGATCGGTGCTGGTCCATTGTCATGGATTATTCAGAGTACGTGTCCACTTGATTTATACGCTCCTATCTCCACCTCCATTACTGTAGTTAGTTAACTCACCACCCGTAGCCACCTAAGCAATTCCTGTGCATTTAACTACAGTCTCCTAGGAACCGCTTTCTAGTTGAACTCGACTGCGTTGTACGGAGGAGGGGAACTAGCCACTAGTTGATGGTTTCGGGTTGCCTAATTCCATCCAACACGTATGCATGCTTTATCTAGGATTATTATATGCATGCCTCGTCTAGATACCTCAACCTGTTTATGCTCCTACCGTAAAATAGATTCACAAGCCTCCGTCCTGTAACGAGTACAAAGTGTGGACTTGATTGAATATAAATGAATGTGTGCATGCACCTGCTCTTGCTTCAAATCCAACATGCATGCCTACCGATTTACCGAAATGTACCAGCGGAAGTAGAAGCACTCACCGCACTGCAGACTGCAGTGCATCTGACCATGCGTTATTTTTAATTATTCCGCAACCTTGAAATGAAATTAATATGGTGTCTTTTATTTGGCTAAAACAGGTGAAATCCTTCCATTAAATATCAAAGGTAATTTGACTTTATTGCTAGAAGTAGCCTTGATTAGGGAACTTGTATTGTGACTGTTATTGGAGTTGTAAGGACAGTGACCATGTAATAAAAGACATGCCTAATCAATTGTGACCGTAAATCGTTCCCCTCTAGGAATTTGCTCATCTATCGCAACCACATTCGTGTGGCTATTGGCTTTTGTCATAACAAATACTTACAAGCTCCTTGCAGATGAAATTGGATGTGATTGGGCATTCTGGCTGTTCGCTGCGATATGCTTCATAGGAACCGTCGTCGTCATTTTATTCGTCCCTGAAACGAAAGGGAAGAGTCTGGAGGAAATTCAACGTTTATTTGCCTAAGCTGATGCTGTGCTGTACCATTTCAATTATTTAATTATTATTTAACTATTTTATTTAGCTACTTAGGAAGGTGTTTCTACGTCTTTCGATTTTACAAAAACCATTTTATTACGTGATATGAAAGGATAATTCAACCGCATATATTTATACTATTATTATTATTATTATTATTATTACCCCTACTACGTATGTAGGCGTTTATTGTATTTTGTAATAAACCTCAACTAGATTGTGTCAAACCTGTTGTTATACTAGAATTAAGTTAGCAAGTAACTAATTTCTACCGTTCTCATCTTATTATGAATTATAATAACACAAGCCATTAAGAATAGTAGTTTTACCCTTTAATTACCCGCAACTACGTTCCTATATACCAAAATGAACAGTAAATATTGACAATCACGTGCTGTATTTTAATGCAAAGTTAATAAATCAATCAGTTAGGTAAAGGGTTAAACAAAGTTTAAGAGTCCTTGAAGCTTTTTTAAGCGGAAACTTTTACCTCCTCCACTAATATGTCCATAGTCAAAGCCATACTGCACGTGAACATAAAATGGGGAATAAAATTTGGTTCATCTGGGCGATGGTTTCATAAATAGAATATTTTATAATCACAAGATAGTGGTTAGTTATTTTAAGTAAACTTGTAAAGCCATGCATGCAGTGTAAAGTTGACATGGGAAAGAATGCCAAACAAAAAAGAGTGAAATTATCATTTATCTTATCCATGTGAGCGTGTCTCGTATTGCATTCCACTGCTTCGTGTGTCGGTTGGACACATATTCAATTTATGGTTACATAGGACATGGCCCACGGTCCAAAGACCAGAAGCAGAACGAGTCCAAGTCGATCAACCAAGTCCAAGTCTAATAACACACGCACAAATTATGAGCGGATAAAAACATTTGGTGTTTTTTGTGGTCAAGCAGAATAGCATTAGTGACACTTCTACTCATGGACTGTACTTGGACTGTGTTGAAAGGAGATTACTTGTCATTCGCATGTGGCGTGTGCATCCGTACGCTTTACAATTCACGTCAACTTCCATCATCTCTCCACCCAACACTCGATCACTCATCTAATCGCACGCCATTCAAACCAAATCAAAACAATAATAACAATAAATAATTCTCCTCTTCCCGCTCTGTCCGGTGAAGTGGAAAGCTCTGTCAAAATAGAAAGCCTATGTTAAAACATATTAGTGATGAAAACCATACGGATGCATTGCATCAGATGCATGGAGTAAATGCAAACTCAGTTGGCTCTGCTCTCTGATAAACAGCTACTCAACCCTTTACTCTGTATCTCTATTTTTATTTTTTTTGCACATTCTACACTAATTGACACTTTGCTTCCTAAACTCTAAAGTGAATATGCATGCCTCTACACACTACTTAATAATTATCCTTGCTATCTAACAGCATTGGGAAATGCGAGATGCACCATTAAGCCATACTTATTCCGCTTCGCGTACACTTTCTCCTCCAAATAAAAACCCAACTTTCAAACTTTTTTCAAAATGGCTTACAAATTGGATGACAATTGATTTCATTGGAATAAACTAGTTATGGTGGACATGTCATTGTATGTATCTGTTTATCTGAGAGATTTGGCGGAAGGAATAAAGCAGCATGTTTAATAATAATAATTATTATTATGTTTTTAATCTTCATTGTAAGATTAATAGTGCTCTAAAGTTTTTTCCTAGGGTTTCCAAGTAGCCCATTTACTAATAATATTGTGTCGGTGTCTTGTGCAAGTTTGAACGGCGAACGACTCGCTGTTGAGATGACATGACGACGACGTCGACGAGGTCTGCGTCTTATCAGCGAGATTTAGGAGAGAGTCGAATTTTATTAATTTGTCAAGTAATGTACATGGTATGCACGCCAAGCACAATTAAGCAGGTGACATTCTTTTCTCCATCCCAAAAAAGGACTTTGGGTAATGCGGCTGGTGCTCGAAAGATTTAACGCGCCTTACTGAGGACACAGAATGGATTTCTTATCGATTCGTCTGATTTTCCATTGGAGAGAGAGAGATTAAGTTAAATGCAGTGCACTATTGAAAGTCTGATAATATTAAGGTTGGTTGTCGTTGTCGCTGTGTTATTATGAGGCCAAAAGCTTCTACTCTGGTTTGGAATGAGACTTGAGTGTGAAGATGAGCGACTGCTTATAATTGAATTACATTTTACATTGGATGGGAAGGCACTGTCCTCACGCCAGGCCAGGCCAGACCAGGCCAGACCAGGCCAGGCGAGAATTGCCAGAAATACTGTGTCGGGGAGTGTGAGACGCTGTGGACGTGAAAGGTTTAAGTTTAACTGACTTACCAAGGGAGGATGGAGAGACCCGACTAGGAGTCTAATCGTAAGTTGCAAACACAAATATAAATATGAAGGTGTGTACTTATCACTTATCTTGTTCAGTCTCGGTAGAATCAGACGAAGAGTTGAAGCCCAAGTTACCTTTTTAGAAGCGACTATTGGTACGCGTATGCAAGTGTGTTATACTCTGGCTCTCATCTGCTCACGAAGCGAATGCATGCAAATAATTCAAGTTCAGCTCATATGTATCAGTTCATATCTAGTGATAAATAGTGAATAGTCTCAAGAGTAAATATCTACGGAGAGCCCGAGAGCTCGAGTCAGAGGAGTTGGAGGATGTTAGGGAGTAGCGGTAGTCCAGAGATTAAAGTAGAATAGATGGAGTAATTACCTATATATAGGAGGCAGACACACGCAGTTAGTCAGACTCGCAAGTGTCGCAAGCCTCAAGATCACCAGCAAGGCTCAACCAACGTTCCTCTCGTATGGAAGTAGTGAAACAAATCGGTTTCAGTCCGAAACTTAGAATGTCTTTAGCAGCTGGCTGTGCAGCTCCGACTTTCAGCTCCTAAATGCAACACACACACAGAGAAAACAGAAAAGTGCGCTCGCTCAATAACCTCGCCAAATTCCTCCATTCGGAGCTCCTCCGTCAAAATTCAAAACCTACTGCCCGGACAGCCACGACTCACAAAATAGTCCATTTATCCCTCCTCTTCAATTTTACACTTTCATCATTTTCTCGGTTCATCATTTTACTCAATTCTTTTTACTCTCCGATTCTTCTTCATTCCAATTCCAACCTTTTCCATTTATCCTTTCCAAAATTTCCCTTTATTTTCCTTCTTGTATTTTTCTACTCTATATTTAACTTGCTACTTTATTTAGTTGCTCCTTCCTTCCCTTCTTCAGAGTCGAATAAGTATTTTGCACAAGTGCTATTAATCCGTTAATCCGTTCGTGCTCGTGATACTCCAATTGTTTCCTCAAATATCTAACAGTGTGAATCATTTGAAAATTGAACTTGTATTTTTGAAAATAACTTTTTTGTTTAAAAAAAAGCACCTGTAAGATGGGAAAGTTAAAAGAAATCAGTTTATCAGCGAATGATAATTGGTCAGGAAGTCATGAAGATGAAGAAATTCCCGTTGTTTCCCTCTCCAGTCCAGACTTTGTTGCGAGAAAAAAACCTCAAGTCATAGCTGCCTTAATACGTAAGTAACATTTTCTTTCTGGTGAGTTTCTCAGTCTGAAACTTGTACGCGTATTTTTCCCTACCTGCGTTCAATCAATATATTAGCACGGGACATGGTGCATAATACAAGGTTATTTCCTTGAACCAACCGTCCACCAACTCCATCAATATTTTCAGACCATCACAATTTTACAATCATCAATCACAGACGTCCATGTGTCGTCATATTTTAAACTGTGGTTTTGGATCACGTCAATTATCCTTCAGTCATTGTGATTACACTATGAATGGCTACGGTGCGCTGGCTGTAAACTTAAAAATGATAGGAATATTTTTAATCTTGTGCACTCACAGCTACGATCGGCTCATTTTCACTTGGAACCGTGCTTGCCTGGTCTGCACCAGCCTTGCCCGATTTGGCCGATAGTCAAGACTTGGGAGTCCTTTCTACAACCGAAAAATCTTGGATTGCTTCTTTAGCTGTGGTAATAACGAACTCCATTCACAAAACTATGCTTTACCTTTCATACTTGCACCACTCAATATGACCTTCCTTACGGCACCAGCAGGCATTGGCATTGCATTCCTAAGCACACCGTCAACTTTTTCGTTGTATTTAAATATTTAAATGCTATGCTGTTTCTGTTTTGGCTCGTATAAATTACTCCTATTGAATTTGTGTAGCTCATTTTAATGAAGGTAACTCGAGAGCAGATTTGATATTAAATATTATTATGATTATTATAGAAAGGTGCTCCAAATTTTAACCTTTACACTGAAATTGTCGATTTGTGGTTAAGTCCAATTTGTGAATATTACCGAGATACGTGAATACGTGGGATAGAGTTGTGTGGTTGAAAACAATTTGTGGGTAAATTGGTAGATCCCTGGGTTTCTGCATAGGTACTCAATGATTTAGCGATGGGAATAATATAAAAATTAGATTTGGACACGCACATGAATTAACACATCTAGTTTACTTTGTCACTCAACTTTCGTTATCGTTCAAAAAACTGCTTCAGTGTCTGTGGAGAGATAAGCTGGTTTCGATTAAATACTTTATGTAAGATCATTAGCCACTCATGTACTTGGGAATGATTGGATAATTATGTACATAGGATTTATTCAGAGCAAAATTAGTTAGTTAAACAGAGATACACGAGATACCTATCTGCATATCATTCTTGTATTTTTCCCCTCTCAAATCTTCCATCTACTCATGTAGAAGCACAGAAGAGATTTGGAATCAAATGAAAGTATCGAGACTTGCTTCGTGCTTTGTTTGTCTTTCACACAACTCATTTATTTGTATACACGGTTTATTTGCATTACGGTGAGTATTAGGGTTAGGAATGTCTTTCCATTTAAAATCACTTTGTTTACAATTGTGAAAAAAATAAAAATAAAATTATCCTTAAAAAATAATCCAGCGTATCGATACTAATACAGATAATGATAAGGATAAGGTGTAAAGCGTGTCTTGAGGAAAAATGATGTGCAGTCAATTCATAAAATACTCCCTACCTGTTTCTCTCCACTAAAAAATGCCGTAAAATTGAATCAGTAATTTTTTATTGTGCACTGTGTAGTTTAAAATAAATGTGTGCATACAGATAACTACGATTAGATTACACATTAAATATTTTTATTGCATGCATTCTCCAAAGGATCATAGAATCATAGTATGAAACTGAAAACTTAAAATAAGCGCATAGTTGTCGAGCCCAAATATCAGTAGTCTGTGTCTGTGACTTTCTTGTCTTGTGCAAATAAAATAAAACAAGTGACAAGAAAGCAAACACCGCCACTGACTGACAAGTTGGTAGATAAAAATCAAATGAGAGAGAGAGAGAGAGAGAGAGTGAACGTGAACAAGGACGTAATGTAATTACTTAATTGTGCATTACACCGACAGTTGAGAATAGGGAAGTGTATCTGTACAGATAGTCGTAGTCAGTTGCATGGAACGAGAGTTGTGTTGGTTGCTAAATGCATGAAACCAAATCGATTTAGGCAGCTTATCTGTGACTAACTAATTACACATGTGTTAAAGACACAGTGGTCACAACAGAAGGGTGTAGAGCTAATAGTCGGATCGTTGTAATTATATATAATTATAGTTCAGGTTGATTTCTATTTGTTTTCTGTGGTAGTCATAGCAAGTAACAAGTAACAGGGCATAAGATGCTATTTATGGATTGATGGCTGCTCGCTGCGGTGGAGGCTTGTTCCTTTCAGGATTGTCATGTAGTTGTCGTTGTCATTCACTTGGATTTGGATTTGTTTGGATGTGACTAGAATCCAAAGTTGGATCTCGAAGGCAATGTGGATGGATTGGAAGTACACTGTAAAAACTGAATGCATCTAAAAATCTAAACCCACAACCTGAGTTCACCTAAAACTCATCTAAAATTGATCTAAAGCGCATCCAACTGTCCATGATGTTATTGTGAGACAGTGTAGTATTCTTACATTATTTAAAATAGGAATAAAGTTTTTGGCTTTTAAATACATTTTCTCGTGCTTATCCATGATTTCCTGTTTACAGTGTCCACAGCTAAATACATACATTAAAAGTCGTGTAGTTATTCTACCCGTGTAGCATTACGTGCTGCATTTGTATTTGTATTTGTATTAACGTGCCTATTGTAATGTGTGAGTCAGGAAGAGGTAGAGAAACAGCCTCTGAAACCAGGCATGTTTATATTTAAATGTTTCTCTCGTTTCCATGTCTTCTCAATGTTCCTATTCCTGATTCCTCGTTCGTTTTTTTCTTCTTCTCTTTGAGCTTCCCTGGTTTTGCATAGCAATGAGCGATAGAGAGAGAGAGAGAGAGAGAGAGAGCAGAAGGAAAATGCACTTTTGCCTTTGCTCGCATGTGATAATAGTATGTAGATGTAATTATGTAATTGTATTGAAGAAGGCTCAAGTCAAGAGGCTGGCCCGGCCTGGGAATTGCAATTTTGATTTTCAAGGTTCCTTATTAGCATCACATAATCATGTTACTAAATTCGATTTCATTTGTGCAATGCGTGCTCAGTGTGGTGTGGTGTGCATATGTACATGTGTAGTAACATGGACAAATAGTGCAAAAGCTGCTGCAGTCCCATGCATGGCGCTAAGCTGCTACTACATAATCCTCAAATGTGTCAATGAGTTATTGTTAAAATTGACAAAGCTACGGAATAAATGGCATGCACGGTGAGCCGTGACTTTGATGCTATATTAGGTTAGAATGACTGAATGCAATGTGATCTNTCATGTTACTAAATTCGATTTCATTTGTGCAATGCGTGCTCAGTGTGGTGTGGTGTGCATATGTACATGTGTAGTAACATGGACAGATAGTGCAAAAGCTGCTGCAGTCCCATGCATGGCGCTAAGCTGCTACTACATAATCCTCAAATGTGTCAATGAGTTATTGTTAAAATTGACAAAGCTACGGAATAAATGGCATGCACGGTGAGCCGTGACTTTGATGCTATATTAGGTTAGAATGACTGAATGCAATGTGATCTACTGAACCAATCTCAAGAGTAAACAGAGAAACAGTGGGCGGTTGTCGGTAGTCGGTAGTGAAGTGACATAGGAAGGAATTCTCCGAGGGATGTTGTTTGTACTTGTATCACATTTCTCAATTGTAATTTCAATTCACCACAATGACCATCAAGCTAATTAATTATACAAAGTAGGTAGGTATGTGAGCAGAATGGAGGGATCCTATGGTTAATATTGTATTATCTACAGCAGTTTAAGACATGATAGGCGAAAACCTTAATTGAGGTCACTGCTTCTCTAATCATATGCTTGAGATTTATTAATCCTAGAGCTGAATTCCATGTAGAAGCTATTACTACGCATTTGCTCGATATAAGTGATGCCTGTGGGTTTCTAAACCTTGTGTGTGCTTAGTTTGTGCGATTGCTATTGTGTAACTATCTGTAACAACGTGTGGGTATCGAAGATTTTTTTCCATTAAACGAATATTGAATTATGGAATAATTAGAAAATGCCGAATGGAATTGAGCGAGAGAGAGAAGTACAGGAACTGGAAGTGGTTCAAGTTAGCATTGAATGTATTGATTTTGATGTTTCAGTTGGGAGCACTGATGTCAGGACTCATAGCCGGATTCCTAATCAATAAACTTGGCCGGAAACGAACGATGCTCTTCCTTGCATTCCCTTTCGTACTTGGATGGCTTCTCATTGCTTTCGCTCAGCACTTATCCATGATGTATCTTGGGAGATTTATTACAGGTTTCTAACAACACAATTTGCTCCAATTACACTCACCTACTTTTATTTTTCATTGAGCAATTGAGATTTATCCTTGGTCACCACCAAAACATGAATTTATAAAATTGGGTTGATGGCTTCAAGCTATGCCTTGGATAATTACATAATCGCTTATAATTAACTAGCAATAGTTTCAAATGAGGTCATGATTTATTCCTCACTTGTCAGGTTTTGCTGGAGGGGCTTTCACTGTCACCGTTCCGGTGTATGTCAGCGAAACAGCCGAGGACAAAATGCGAGGGTTCTTGGGATCTGCCATGGTCCTCATGCTCGTCACCGGCATATTGTTTACGTAATAAGAATTGTTTTGATCAAATGTGAATAAATTAAGTCTCGAAAATACAGTGACATAAAAATGACAACTACAATGACGAAGGCGAATATACTCGAGTGATGTGGTGGTGGTGAGCGATAGTTGAGATTAGATTGGTTTTTTTTCGCTTTTCAAACTTTTAGATGGATGATTATTCTGAGCAGAGAAGAGATTCACTTGACATTTTGTTTACGATGGATGTGCTCTCTCGTTGTCCGCGTTGGGACGTAGGTATACATACATAGATGGGGATATTTGGTATGCATGGGTGCGCACGTGCGTGTCTAACACGTTAGCAGAATTCATTTTCCTTCCTTCGTTTATTTTTATCCAAGGCT
Organism: Ptenothrix huangshanensis; assembly: GCA_036851915.1. Lineage (NCBI taxonomy): Eukaryota > Metazoa > Arthropoda > Collembola > Symphypleona > Dicyrtomidae > Ptenothrix > Ptenothrix huangshanensis. Next base: position 15,773 of record JAAXYX010002359.1, read on the forward strand.
TCTCATCTTTCAGATTTAGTTGTGTCAACCGTGAGATGCGATGGCTTTAATTTGGACTGATAGATTAATTAAGTAATTATACACGAGGAAAAAGAGCAGGAGAATGAAAATTTGCATAATGCAAAAAGTGAGGACGGATACATGATTGACGACACCGCAGTGACAACTTACCATTACCAGAGTTAATCGCAATAGAATTCGTGTAAATAATAACGTATTTAATCGACGCATGTGATGTTCTTAGATTTTCTGCCGCTGCCGTCGTAAATTGGTTTTGGCTGACCATAATAAGTGCGCACTTCCCAATCATCTTTTTCACGTGTATGCTCTTTATGCCGGAAACCCCACGATATCTCCTGTTAAATGGTAAGACGAAGGATGCGTACGATGCTCTGATGTGGCTCCGTGGTGCAACAACCACGGAACAGATTGAACCAGAACTAACCAAAGTAAGTGACTGCACGTATAGCTATACGTGGTTGAAACTCCCTTTGAGCTCCATGTGAATGTGAGGTGATGGTCGGTGATGATCATTGCCATGGAAAAGTGTGTTCTAATAGATCCGTGGATTTTCTTGTCAGCTCCGTGACAGTATCGAGAATAACAACTGCGAAGGAGAGTCATACAACGGAGGCCAACGCGCTTCCTACAAGTCGCATCTGAAAGCTCATATAATGAAACCAGTTGGGATTTCTTTGTCTCTCATGTTTTTCCAACAATTGGGAGGAATCAATGCTGTTTGCTTTTACACGGTGGACATTCTGAAGGCAGCAAATCCACATTTGGACGCGAACATAGCCTCGATCATAATAGGAGTGGTTCAAGTGGTCTTTGTATTCCTGTCGATGATTCTGGTGGATAAATTTGGTCGGAAGATTTTCCTGGTGACTTCTGATGTGATAATGGCCATTAGCTTAGCTGCACTGGGAATGTTTTTTTACTTTAAGCAACAGACTGAGACGAATGCTCATACATCGATGGCCTTCGTTCCTCTCATCAGTTTGATCTCCTTCATTATTGCATACAGCGCTGGGGCTGGTAAGTTGCATCTTGTCACTTTACACCACTCCGTTAATACGCATTACATCTATGCTAATAAGCCAACCGTATCAAAACATTCTCACCGTCGCAAAAAATTCGTCGCATTATATTTTTATCTTTTCTATGGCCCACTAATCACTTATTTTCCTTTCATGAATAGGTCCACTTCCATGGCTACTTATGAGTGAAATTCTTCCCCCAAACGTCAAAGGTACATCATTCCTTCTTTCTTGTAACTGTTCTTTCGCATCGCCCCACTATTCTCGTGTGTATTTATACTTCAGCTAATTATTTTTTCCTTCCTTCAAACACTGTAATAAATACAGTTTAATTTATTTTTGTGGATTTACACTACGATTTACGATTACGATTACGATTACGACTACACGCTCTGACGCGATTCGAGATGGAGAACGAGCTAAAGAGAAGTGATAGAATTAATAATGGGGATTACACTACTATTGCCGTTTTTTTCTTGTAGGAATTGCCTCCGGTGTGGTAACATCATTCTACTGGCTTCTTGCTTTTGTGGCGACAAAAACTTTTGATGACTTGATCAAATGTTTGGATTATCATGGTACCTACTGGCTCTACTCAGCAATTTGTCTTGCTGGGGCGATTTTCACAATTACATGCGTTCCAGAAACCAAGGGAAAAACTTCGGAAGAGATACAGCGATACTTTGGGTCTCCGTCACAACTTGAAATGAGGAAGCAGCAGAATGTAACTTTGCTCTCAGAAGAAACTCTGGAGTACGGTGATCAGAAAGTGGGAAATAAATATTCTGCATGAACTGATCATTAGGTCTCCAGATTACAGTGCACACTTTGGGAAAGGAATGGTTTTAGCTTTCAACATCGTCCATGATCAGTCAACGAATCGAATGCTATAAGAAATATTTAAGCTCCTTCACGTACACGGTACACGTACAATCGTACAATTACGACACGACTGCTTTTGATTTTCGGGGCAGGAGAGAATGCGAGGAGGTAGTTAGGGGAATTCTAAAAGAGTAGGTATAATTCTAATGGAACACGATTTGTGTGT
>JAAXYX010002360.1:0-17855 GCA_036851915.1 Ptenothrix huangshanensis
AAAAACAGATGCAGTTTCTTGAAATTTATAAAAAACTAATGCAGTATTCTGAAGTTAAAAAAAACAAATGTGGTTTTTTTAAATGTACGAAAAAAACAGATGAATTTTTTGGAAATTTACAAAAAAAACAGATGCAGTTTCTTGAAATTAACACAAAATAGATGCAATTTTTCAAAATTTACAAAAAAACATATGCTGTTTCTTGAAATTTACAAAAAACTGATGCAGTACTGTGAAGTTTACATAAAAACAGATGCCGTTTTTTGAAATTTACAAAAAAGTAAACGATTTTTTTTTTAAATTTACAAAAAAAACAGATGCAGTTTTTTTAAATTTGCATTTAACAGATGCAGTTTTTTGATAGCAAAACATTTATTTTTAATTTACCTAAAAACAGACTCATATTTTTGAAATATAAAAAAATTAATGCAATTTTTTGAAATTACAAAAATCATGCAGTTTTCTAAAATTTTCAAAAAAGGTGTAGTTTTTTAAAATTTAAAAAAAAAATGCAGTATATTAAAATTTGCAAAAAAAACCTAAAGTTTTTTAAAATTAACAAAAATTTTGGTGCAGTTTCTTTAAAAATTTACACAAAAAAGAATTGGTTTTTGAAAGCAAAAAAATCAGATGTACTTTTTTTTAAAAAAAATTAATAGATCTTTCTGAATTTACATTTCGTTCTTTCAACATGCCTTGAAAAATATCCTGCAAACGCTACCGAATGTGAGATTTGCCACGGCTTGCTATATTTTTGGCTCGCAAGGAAAAACTATGGAGGAAATGGAATGCTATTGAGTTGTGGGGAAGACATGGACGGGGGACACTGTTGTTTTTCGAGTCAATAATTGATTACACTCGAATCCTTTGCTTGTCACGGGCGGACAAAGACAAGGACAGTGACAAAGAAAGCTGCAACGATAGTCCACTTCCTAAGCACACGATACATTCGAACAGAGGAAGATAAGCTCCCGATTAGGGTTCCAGATAAAGATGTAGCACAACAGAATTTACCGCATACCTTGAAATAGAACTTGTACAAGATTGACCCTGGGTTGCATTAAACAAACAGGTTATTTATTGAGAAATGCGGTAATTTTAAGTGTAGATATTATCCAAGGAGATTTTTGTAATTAATTTGTAAGTGTAAAACTGTCTATTTTGGGGAATTTTATAACCCAAAGTTATAAAATCAGGTTTTCAAAAAGTGCAAAACGAGTTATTTTAACTTAATGAAAAACTTTAAATAATTATAAATATCAAAGTGCAGTTCTGGAAGGTGTGTAAATGTTTCCAAATAAAAATTTTTGAAAAAGTTAAAAATTTTTACCGAACACTTAAAAATAGCGTAATTTTTCAAATGTTTTGAAAAGTTTGATTTTTCCACACTAACACTTTTTAAAAAAATCGAATTTTCCCCAATTAACACTTTTTGAAAAAGTCGAACTTTTATAAAATGACATATTTTGAAAAATTCGAGTTTTTATAAAATAACACGTTTGGAAAAAGTCGAATTTTTCCAAACAAACGCTTTTTGAAAAAGTCGAATTTTTCCAAATAAACACTTTTAAAAAAAGTCAATTTTTTCCAAATTAGCAAATTTTTAAAACGTCTAAATTTTGCAATGAACACTAGTTTAAATTGTTTCATTTTTCCATTGAACCCGTTTCAGAAGTGTTTTTAAACTTATAAAATCATCAAATTTAACAGTTTTTAAAAAAGTGCAAAACGACTTATTTAAATAATTGTTATAAAACTTTAAAATCATTCACTTTACTACTTTTCTAAAAAGAGCAAAACGGTCTATTTAGGTGTAACTAAACTTCCCAATCTTTCGATTCGTCAGTATATTCCAATAAGTGCAAAACGACCCATTTTAGTTTAATTAAAAAATCGGAATATTGAAGACTGCACTTTTAAAAGGTGCAAAACAGTCTATTTAAGTGTAGGTACTTAAACTTTGAAGTCATTTAATTTAACATTTTGTCTAAAAGCCTAAAACGGATTATTTTACATTAATTATAAAATCCGAATTAATCAGAAGATTACACTTTTAAAAAGTACAAAACGGTCTACTTATGCGTTTTAAAAATTTCAAATCATTTCATTTAACAGTTTTTCAAAACGTGCAAAACATTCTATTCTATAAAGTCTTCCTAAATTCACAAATTTTTCAACTGAACACTTTTCAAAACGTGCAAGACGACTTATTTTAGCGTTATTAAAAAATCCACATTATTGAAGACACTTTGAAAAAGTACAAAATGGTCTATTTAAGTCTTTTAAAACTTGTAAATCCCTCATTTTACCTTTCCTCAAAACGTGCAAAACGGTCCAAGTATTTTTAAACTTCAAAATTATTCAATTCTTTTTCAAAAAAAGTTTTTTAAAAAATGCAAAATGACTTATTTTAGCTTAATTAAAAAATTGGCATTATTAAGGCAAAATAATAACACATTTAAAAAGTTGCAAAGCGGCGTGTTTAAATGTTTATAAACTTGCAATTCTTAATATTTTAAGTAAATTAGAGCTTTTGAAAAAATTTAAATGTAAAACGTCCAATTTTTTCCCGAGGCAAGAGATCAAATTATTTAAGTGATGACTTTTTAAAACTTGCAAAGCAATCTAAAATATTAGTAGCATATAAAACTGCAGGTCACATTTTCATATGTGAAAAAAAACATAAAACTGCCTAATGTTTGGTTTTGGCGTGAAATAAGGAAGTAATAAAATTGAAATGTTTTGGAGGGAAATTGTTGAATTGTTGACGGAGATTGGGTGGAACACTTTCCCAGTGCGTTCCGTTGCATTTGTCATCATTTCCGGGGCTTTGTGCTGTAAATTGCGATAGTGCGGGAGACTGGGTTGTGTGTAATCTGTGAAATTGTTGTTTTAGGCTTGGGATTTGGGTGCGGGATAAAAGGGTTTTGGGACACACACAAATCAATGGGGACTAAAATATGTGCTTGATTTCGGACGTTTTAATGCTTTCATGTGTTGCTGCTCCTCCACCCGACAATCCTAAATTATGGCAGAGAAAATCATGCAGATAAATTCACAAAATCCACACAAGCTCCGAACCTTCCGACCTCCAACCACATCGCATCGCAATGAACGTGTGCATTCTGGGCTAAAACCCAACCCAGCCCTAGAAGGGAACCCGTGCCGTGTAATCCGCGGCCTCTCTTAATGTCATTGCTAAGTGAAACTTAAGTCAATTCCAGTACCACTGCACGGATAATGACAGGGACAAGGACAGCCAAAACCTGGTCCTGGCCTGGCGATGCCTTTTCATTACCTTCTGTCTACCAAGTTGCTTTAGTGTACACTGTAAAAAAATAAATCTTAAAAGGGAAAAAGGAATTGAAGAATTCCTAATTCAAAAACGTACTCCAATGTATTTTTGAGACAATTTAACGAACGCAAAGGTTTGGATGGAGTCAGGCGCGAAGCTGACGACGGTGCTTGCTGAAGCACCCTCAAAATTTTCAGAATTTTTTAAAATTATATGTACTGTGTAGATAAGATGCCGTTTTTTAAAACTTAAACCAGATTTGTTCCCATTTTTTTAGAATTTCCAAAAAAAGGCATTTGTTTTAAAACGCATAAAATCACGCAGGTTTTTTTTACAATTTTTAAAAAATCACGTCGTTTTTTTAAATGTATACCAAAATGACGGTGTTTTTTTTTTCCAAAAAAGGAGTAGTATTTTTAATTACTTACATAAAATCTTACCTTTTTTTTCGAATTTACAAAAAACGATGTAGTTTTTTTAAAGTTACAAAAAACGATGTAGCTTTTTGAAAGATAAAAAAAAATTATCCAGTCTTATGAGAAGGCTTACACGAAACAGATTGCATGCGGACGTTACTGTTTTACACTAGAAATAACTGCAAGAGAATTCTCAGAAATAGTTTTGAAATTGCTCAGCACCCCCCAAAATTAATTCCCAGCTACGCCTCTGAATCTGGATGCAGTTTTATGAATATAAAATTAACTCTTTCAAAATAATGCATATACATAGTAAGTTTTACACTCTAGACCAATCGCAGGTACTGCGATAAACATTTTTTTAACCTCCTGGGTCCGGCTTATATGTAATTGTAAGGAAAAATAACATAGGATCTTTGGGGATTTACATTGATGCAAATATGCGTTATTTGGGCCTAAAAGGTTAAATGTCGTAATTACCTTGCTTTGCTTAGTTCCAAAATGTCGTATTTAGGGAGCTTTCTCCTGTTTTTTCAATGCCATAGTTTGCAAGCTTGCACTTTTCAGAAATTTTGTAACTAGCCCGTTTTATACTTTTGAAATGCCATAATTAATCCGTTTTGCACCTTTTTTAAATGTTGTAATTATGCCGTTTTGCACTTTTTTGAAATGCCGTAAATAGCCCGTTTTATACTTTTTTAAATGTCATAAGTAGACAATTTGGTACCTTTTTCAAATGGTGTAATTATCCCGTTTTGCGCTTTTTTAAAATGTTGTAACTAGCCCGTTTTATACCTTTTTGAAATGTCATAAGTAGCTCGTTTTACACTTTTTTCAAATATTGTAATCATCCCGTTTTGAGCTCTTTTGAAATGTCGTAACTAGCCCGCGTTACACTGTTTTGAAATGTCAAAAGTAGCCCGTTTTGCTCCTCTTTAAAATGTTGTAATGTAATTATGCCGTTTTTATATTTTTTCAAATGTCCTAATAAATACGTTTTGCACTATTTTGAAATCCATTAAATAGTTCATTTAGCACCCTTTCAAAATGCCGTTATTACCGTTGTTACCTTTTTCTAGTTTTCGTTATTGCTCCGTTTTAAACTGTTTTAAAATGTTCTACTTTGTCCGTTTTGCACTTTTTTGAAATGTTGAAATTGTCCCGCTTTTCCTATTTGTCAATTGTCTTAATTGGTCTGTTTTGAACTTTTTCAAAATGTCGTATATAATTAGAAAGAGAACTTGCCCTGATTCATAATGTTGTAAATAGTCCATTTTAATTTTTCAAAAAATGTCGTAATTATTCTCTTTTCCTCTTCTTTGAATTTTTGTATTTAAAATACAAAATCTTCCCGCTCGGTAATCTATTCCAAGGATGTGCAAGAAAAAGCATTTGAAAAATGCTTTTATGAAAATTGTACGTACAAGTTGTGAATAAAGCAAAGTAGGAAAAGCAAATATGTATAGCTACATTAAAGAAAAGACGATAGGACACATGTTTGTGTGCTGTGTGTGTGTTCGTTCATGGACACAATGGGAAGGAGTTAGTGGGACGGAATAAAAACAAAAACAATTATGCTCGCAATGCACAAAGTTTTGGCAACAATTTGAGCAAAGAGCCATTCCCAAAAGATAAAAACGTGGAGGGAAAGACACACGCACAGTTCAATTGCATGGAAAAGACTGGAATTGAAACGGAAGCAATTGAATGCATCGTGTGATGAGTGCTATTTCAATTTACGATTACGACCGCAACAACAGCCACAATATGGACACACACAAGCTACACGCTTACAAATGATTTCTACATCGAACGAAAAAATAAAAAAAAACGCTGAGAATGCTAACAAGCCCTAATTTAAGCGTACACACGTAGGCTTCTAAATTTAGAAATATTTTTTAAAAAATCATGTTCTGAAAACCCGATTTTAAAAAAGTATCTGTTATTTCAAAAAACAATTCCGTTTTCAGAACCTTTTTTTTTAAAAAAAATCCTCTCTTTTCAGAAAGTGCTTTTTTCGTAAATATCCTTCTTTTTAGAAACTGTTTTTTCAAAAATGTCCCTCTTTTCAAAAACTGTCTTATAAAAAAATACCCTCCATTTTAGAAATTGTTTTTTTCAAAAATATCCTTCTTTTCAGAACGTGTAAAATATCCTTTATTTCGGAGAGTGTTTTTTAAAAAATATTCTTCTTTTCAAAACGTGTTTTTTCAAAAATATCCTTCTTTTCAAAAAGTGTTATTTCAAAAATACCCGCCGTTTTAAAAACAGTTATTTCAAAAATATCCTTCTTTTCAAAAACTGTTATTTAAAAAATACCCGCCGTTTTAAAAACAGTAATTTCAAACAAAATTCTTTTCAGAAACTGTTTTTTCAAAAAAATACCCTCCATTTCAAAAACATTAATTTCAAAAAAATCCTCTTTTTCAAAAATTGTTATTTCAAAAAATACCCCCCATTTCAAAAGCATTTATTTCAAAAATATTCTCCTCTTCAGAAACTGTTTAGAAACCTAAAAAAATCCTCCTTTTAAAAAATTGATATTTAAAAAACTCCATTAAAAATTGTTATTCGTAAAATACGCAAATACACTTTTTAATCAATATTTTATAAATATACCGCCAAAATCATGGTTGTTCAAAACACTTACATAAAAAGAAAAATTCTAAACAAAGCACTTACTTAATGGATCTAAAATCTATAATTGTTTTTTAAGTGAAAACCTTTGTAAACGCGTCAAAAAATTCACACGGGTAGCTAAATAAGAAGAAAGAAAGCGTATGACGTTAAAGTTAGACGTGTAAAATCTGAGCTATTTATCTAAGTGTGTATGTATATGTAGGCATATATGTATGACTAAATAAAAAGCACTGCTGCTTACTTATGTACACACGCTGTGCGTAAGATCGGGAAGTGGAACATTTTTTTCTGCACTGTTTTTCCACACAGCCATGTCCCACGCCCACCGATCAGCCCAATCGAAAACCGAAACCGAATCCAAATCCGAATCCGAATCCAGAGAAGCAGGCGGAAGGGAAGGCGAATGCAAAATATTCCAAATCCGAAAATCCCAAACTGCCAAAGTTTGCGAATCCCGTGTGTTAAGTAAGGGGCGACTGGATCATGGACTTGATCTCCATACCGTCTCCATCTAAATCCACATCGCATCTAGATCAAGTAAACACCACCATCAACCATGCACTACACTTCCAACAGACATCTATGCAAAACAAAAGGCTAGGCGAAATACCCGGGCATTTTACTACTAATGGATTTTCCATTCCCATTCAGCCTTCCTTAACTACTCCGTTCGATTTACTCCACATTTCAATTCCATTCCAGGAATCTTCCTTATTATTTAAATACTCAAGTTGGAATCAGCAAAAGGAAAAAGACGAAATTAGAAAGCACATATTTAAGTCAACAGCGCAGACATTTATCAAACTAAAACTTATTTTAGAAAAATCAGTTCAATGATTTGAAACCTTTATCAAGTTTTGCAAATTCAAGGAAACATTTTGTAGAAATTTAACTTTAAAGAAATTTTGAACACATCAAATTGTTAAAAATTAAGGAGAATGAGAGACCAACTTAAAGAAATTATAAAAAGGCAGATTTAAAACTTGGTAGTATGAAAGCTGAAGAGCAGGAAATCAGGAAACATGGAAATCAGCTACCTTTTAAGTTTAATGAAGTCCAAAATACTAAAGCTTTCAATGGAAGAAAATTTGTGATCTTCAGAAAATGGAAATGACGAAATTGTGCACAATTCCGAAAACAATCGAGAAAATCTTTCGAATTCAGAAACAAAATATTTAAAATATGGATAAAAATCGAAAAATTGAATCTCAGGAAAATTTACATAGTTGAATAAATGAAAACGAAGAAAATTCATAAAATTGAAAAAATGAAAAAAAATATAAAATTGAAAAAATGAAAAACAATATAAAATTGAAAAAATGAAAAAAAATATAAAATTGAAAAAATGAAAATTGAGAGAATTCGTAAAATCGAAAAAAATCGAACTGGAGAAAATTTGTAAAATCAAAAAAATCTAAATAGAGAAAATTTGTAAAATCGGAAAAAATCTAAATGGAGAAAATTTGTAAAATCGAAAAAAATTAAAGGGTGAAAATTTGTAAAATCGAAAAAAATAGAGAAAATTTTTAAAATCAAAAAAAAATGAAGAAAATATAGTAAATTTGAAAAAGGACGAAAATTTTGAATTCGAATAGTCCAAATGAAAAAGCATGTCATTCTTTTTTAAAAACACATACACAAAAACGTACACGTAAAACCATCGAAAAAATGAAAATGACGAAAATTTGAAAATTCCGGGAAAATTTTGTCACTAAAATTTTGTTTTTTGAAAATTCCATACAATTGGAAAAATTAAAAGAATCATACAACATAAATTTTTTATATCATATGAAGCTAAAAAATAAAATTTCGAAATAAAATTTTCTGAAATTATGTTTTAAAGAAATGGTTTAATTTCAGGAAATACTAAACAAGAACAATCTGCAAATTTTGTGAACAAATGTGTTGTAAAAACAAACTTGCGTAGAAAAATAGCAAAATGAATTAGCGACAGAAATGGGACGGTCATTTAATCGAGTCGGTGGAATTTTCTGCTTCGGGTTTTCCGTTTTGGGTTTGTGCTTGGTTTTGGGGTTTGCGGATAAAAGTTTTAATTTTGCGTTTGGTTGGGAAATTGTGTTATGTTTGCTAATGATTATGGACGATATAAAATGTAATGGAAGCGAGGGAAATAAATGCTTGCGTTGATAATTCCGCGGGGTAGTTAGTGACTCGGGCAGTTTCGTTTGGTTGGTGCTAATGTCTTTCCACTGCGTGATGTCTTTGCAGTGTGACCACAAGAACCGAGAGGAAAGCGACTCCGTTTATGATTATGAGCTGTAATGGGAACATCCCGCACATCTTCATGTCTCCCTCACAGTCACAGCACACACATAAACCAAATCCAAAAAACTTGGCATACTTTTCTCTCTTTCCGCAAACTCGTTCTCTCTACTTTAGTAGCGTCCGCAGCCTTTTTTTTCGGGTAACCGTCTGAAAAATCTCGCACAAATAGAAAAAGATTGCTTGTAATTGTGTGTAAATTTTGAAAATAGATTGTTTGTTTTTTGTAAAGTTAAAAAACTGCGTATAGTTTTTTGTAAATTTCAAAAAAACTGCGTCCATTTTTTGTAAAGTTGAAAACTGCGTCAGTTTTTGTTGTAAATTTTAAAAAACTGTGTCTGTTTTTTGGTAAATTTTAAAAAACTGCATCTAGTTTTTTGTAAATTTTAAAAAACTGCGTCTGTTTCTTTGCAAATTTTAAAAAACTGCTCCCGTTTTTTGTAAAGTTAAAAACTGCGTATGGTTTTTCGTTAAGTTAAAAACTGCGTCTGGTTTTTGTAAATTTTAAAAAATTGCGTCTGCTTTTTTTTGTAAAGTTAAAAAACTGCGTCTGGTTTTTCGTAAAGTTGAAAATTGCGTCTGGTTTTTTGTAAAGTTTAAAAAACTGCGTCTGTTTTTTTGTAATTTTTAAAAACTGCGTCTTTTTTTGTAATTTTTTAAAAACTGCGTCTGTTTTTTTGTAATTTTTAAAAAACTGCATCTGTATTGTCTCCAATTTCAAAATATTTCATTTTTTGTTGAAATTTCAAAACATTGCATAAGTCTTGTAAATTTTTAAAAACTGCATCTGTTTATGTGCAAATATAAAACAGACTGCCGCTGTATGTTTGTAAACTGAAGAAGTGCGACATCAATAAAAACTTCACCCCAATTTGTGTACATAAAAAAACCGCATGTGTTTTCGTGCAAATTTCAAAAATCTGCATCTGTTTGTGCATGAATTTCTAAACACTGCATTTGTTTTTGTGCAAATATTTAAAAACTACATTTTTATGTAAATTTCAAGAACACTTTTTAGGACTAGAATGTCTATCCCTGTCGGCGCTACTGCTCTTCTCGCTTCTTTTAGCTACAAGCATTTAGATCCCATTTTTAGCTTTCCATTTTTCTGATTTTCCTTGCGCCATTTGTTCCACATTTTGCGAATTATTTATTGTGCAACAAATTCACAAAGTCAGGAATGCATTGCATTGTAAAGGAGTTTCATATGAGAAAAAATGTTTTCCTTAATTTCTTATTTTTGCAATTTTCCACGGTGGTATAAAAACTTGAGAGTATTTTTACGTACACATTATTTTTGGATTTTAGACGGCTTTACTTTGATAAAAAAAATTAATAGATGCATAATATGTATTTTATTTATATGTGGTTTCTCATTTGAACATTTTAAAACATTCTTAGGGATGTTTTTCTCAAAATTATCTTTTGCATGAAAGGATAAATGAGTATAAAGATTAGTTTGATAGAAACTTTTATATGAAACAAAGAACCGTCGTACTGCTTACAAAATAGCAAAATGTTTTGCGGATGCACATAAGCATATATTCAAAACATCCACTGCAAATTTGCTTTTTTGCAATAAAGAAAAAAATTATAAGTGCTATCAAGAATATTATTTTTTCTGACCAAAAAATATTTGAAAAATTAATTAAAGTACGCTTTCGAAAGCATTAAATTTTAGAACCACTGAAAAATGTGCTTTCAAAAATTTTAACTTTTCAAAATTAATTCCATTAAAAGAGTTGTTGCATTTAACAAATTTAGTTTACTAAAATTATTTATTGCAACTGCAGTTTGAAAAAAACCTTTTCAAACAAAAACTTGTTTTCATAAAGCATTTTCTTTTGTAAGTCCTTTTTTGAAAACTGGTTTTAAAAAATCATTGTTGTTTCGAATATTAGTTTTAAGCCAATCAATTTTTTCGAAACGGCGTCGTTTTTGTATTTAGTTTAAAAAATTGAGCCTTTTCTCGTGCATTTTTAAAAACTGCGTCGTTTTTGTGTAAATCTGAAAAAGTTGCGTCATTTTTTGTCAATTATAAAAAATTGGGTATTTTTGGTATAAATGTTAAAAAAACAGCGTCGTTTTTGGGTGAATTTTAAAAAAAACAGAATTGTTTTCGTGTGAATTTAAAAAAACCGCGTAGTTTTCGTATAAAGTTGAAAGACAGCGCCATTTTTTTGTTAATTTAAAAAAACTGCATCGTTTTTGCATGAATTTAAAAAACCGCGTGGTTTTTGTATAAAGTTAAAAAACAGCGCCGTTTTTGTGTAAAGTTAAATAAAACAGCGTCGTTTTTATAATAATTTAAAAAAACAGCATCTTTTTTGTGTGAATTTAAATAAAACCGCGTGGTTTTCGTATAAAGTTAAAAAACAACGCTCTTTTCTTGTAAAATTAAAAAAAACAGCGTCATTTTCGTGTAAAGTTAAAAAAAACAGCGCCGTTTTCGTGTAAAGTTAAAAAATTTGCACTGTTTTCTTGTAAAGATTATAAAAATTGCATCGTTTCGTGTTAATGTAAAAAAACTCGTTTCGTAACAAAATAAAAAAATATAAAACCAAAAACATAAATCCAAAATGGGATCGAAAAGGGAAAAAAATGAAAGACTATAGAGCAAGTCTATAATTAAGGAGTAACGTTGACGGACGACTACTAGGCTATAAAATAATTGTGGGTTGATAAATGGTTTGGGGTAAAAATAATAAATGAAAAAGTGTCCTTGTGGATGCCATTAGGTGTCCATTATGTCCAGAGACTGGGCGGCACGTGTAAATGGTAAATGGGAAATGGGGAAATGGGATGGGCAAAGTGCTAATAGATTTCTCGCCTTGTCTCATCAAATCCTCCCGAATGCAACCTTGACGTCCATTTCCATTTTATTAACTTGACTCTTTTCAAAACACCGCAACTTTCCCGCACAAACATCCCTGGAACATTTTCCCTTGGATTATGATTCCTTTTCCATTTCCATTCTCCCAGCGTCCCAGCATGGCTCTAAGCTATCATTAGCTTTCCTTCCCATTTTTCTCTTTTCCCTTTTGTTTTTTCATTCACTATTTATTTCCCTGTGACATGAAGGAACGAAAGTAGAAGCAATAAAGAAATAACTTTTTGACTCATATGACAACAGAAAAGCATACACTTTCAGAGTTCCTATTGGTGCAAAAATGGATAAAGATTGTGCATTTGATAAATAAAAATGCGCGCATGTATATTTCAGATACCGTTGCTACAGTAGCGCCTGAAGAAGTTTTTAGTTTTCTTGTAGGCATGGAACAAAAATAATGTTGTTCAGTGTAAAATCTGATAAAAAACTACATTTTAACCAGTGTCAGTATAAAAAAATTGGGACTTCTTCGTGAAAATTTGAAAAAAATGACGTCGTTTTTGTATCAACTATACAAAAATTGAGCCTTTTTCGTGTAAATTTTTAAAAAATTGAAGCTTTTCTGTGTAAATGTTTAAAAAAACTGCGTCGTTTTTGTAGAAATTAAGAAAAAACGCATCCTTTTTGTGAAAATTTAAAAAAGACTGCGTCGTTTTTGTGTAAAATTAAAAAAAGCAGCGCCGTTTTTGTGTAAATTTAAAAACAACTGCGTTGTGGAAAATGAAAAGCGCGTCATTTTTTGTTGGAATTTAAAAAAACTGCGTCATTTTTGCGAAAATTTAAAACAACTGCATCGTTTTCGGGTAAATTTTAAAAAATACGCTATTTTCATGCAGATTTTTTAAAATAGTTGCTTGGTTTTCAAGTAAATTTAAAACGTTGAGTTGTTTTCATATACATTAAGAAATGCGCGTGTTTTATGCAAATTTGTTTTTAAAACATGCGATGTTTCAGCGTAAATTTAAAAAAAAAACGGCGTCTCTTTCGCGCACATTTCAAACACAACTGCATCATTTTCGTGTTAAATAAAAAGAAGTGTGTCACTATGGTGTAAATTATAACATGCCTAAATTCCTTTGCAGGCTTAGGCCTGCGGGGCCTACTGCCTATACGCCTAGTTATGCTACTTAATTGTGACTGAGATTAAAATATGCTTAAATGATAAGCGGGAAAGTTAAAATTGTTTTTGTTTAAAATAACATTGGAAATTTGTTTTGTGCTTACAGGAAAGTGACGCCGGTGAAGGAGCAAGGACCGCCAGCTGATGTCCTTCTTCGTTTTTTACTCCAAGCATCAGCTGACATTCAACCGCCATGCGCAAACTGTGATAGGAAAGGCCGACCGCCAATGTACTACTGCAATACTTGTGGTGAGCACAGTCGATTTTCTATATTTGTCAAAATTCCCGCATTATTTCATACTTCAAAACTGCTTAAAATTGAGAACAAGTCGGTACATAAAAAATTGCGATCAAAAACTCGATTCAAAATCTCCCTCAAATAAAGCAGAGCTAAATTTAAAATATCTTAGATTAATAACAAATTAAAATTTAGCATTTTCTCTAAAATCAGTTCCTAATCCATAACCCATTTTATAAATAGAAGTGAAAAATTCAAAACTATTCGTTAACTACGCGTTAAATTCAAAATTATTTTTTTAAAGAAGCGTCAATTTCATAATCTCATTTCAAAGCAGTGCCAATTACAAAATTCCTTTTTTAAAGGAGAGCCAAATTTAAATTCGTTTTTTAAAAAAATCGCAAAATTAAAAATTTACTTTTCAAAAGAAGCGCTAAATTCAAAACTGCTTTTTAAAAAATGGGCCAAATAGAAAGTTTCCTTTTTAAAAAAGTGCTAATTTCAAAATCTTTTTTTAAAAGAAGCGCCATATTCAAAATGGTTATTTTAAAGGAGAGCCAAATTTATATAATCTGTTTTTTAAAAAAAATGAGCCTTCAAAACCTCTTTTTGAAAAGAAGCGCCAATTCAAAAATCTTTTTTAAAGCAACGCCAAATTCAAAATCTATATTTAAAGGAAGCGCCAGTTGCAAAATCTTTTTTTAAAGCAACGCCAAATTCAAAATCTATATTTAAAGGAAGCGCCAATTTCAAAATTTTTCTTAAAAGAAGCGCCGATTTTAAAATCTATTTTTAATAGAAGCGGTAAATTCAAGATTCATTTGATTAAGAATCGCTAAATTCAAAATTTCTTTTTTTAAGAAGCTCCAATTTTATAACCTTTTTTTCAAAAGAAGCGCCCAATTCAAAATATCGGTTTTAGAATAAGCGCCAAATTCAAAATCACTATTTTAAAAGAAGCGCCAAGGTCGAAATCTCTACTTGAAAACAGCACCAAATGAAGCATGTTTTGCTTAAAAGCAAAATAAAATTAAAAATACCTTAAAACCAATAGCTAATTCGTGATTAATTCAAAAGTCATCTTAAATCGCCAATGCTACGTGACAATTCCAAAATCTTTGGAGAACTAATCTTTCAAAAAGCAGCTTAAAAATGAAGACAAAAAGTCATTGTAGGTATATAAACGTAAAGTTGGTTTGATTAATTAATTAACTTGTGGCTTGGCTTTGCTCTTTGGACTTGCCCTTGTCCTTTTCAAACGCAACGGTTTTGGTTTTGTCGATGCGATGGAAGAAAGTGAAACACTTTGTGTGTCTCTAAAAGGTCGTAGTTTCGACCTGAAACTTGTTTCGTGTGCTTTGATTTATGTGCGTAGGCATTGAGTCTAAAGCCTATAGTATACAAATACTGCCTTTATTCTCAACTACGTGCATGAAGTCTAAATGTAGATTTATATAGACTTATAGGAGAGACGCGTGTGGAAAGTTTTCAAGTCACTTCATTGTTCGTTTTCTCGGAGTATCGATGTAGTTCCATGTTTCGTGTGGTTGGGACGCCCACTCTGCTCAAAATTGGAAAATCCTTGTGGTTTTGGTGTCACGTGTCGTGTCACGTGCCAAGTGTCAACATCCTCTCCCCGAAGCACCAAAACCAATCATTTGTGGTCATATGTGTAAAGCTACAGCTAAAATTACAACTTACACGGCACTGTCACAACTTTGGTTTTGGTATTTGCGTACTTCGGTGTTCTGAAGCTACTCCAGCTTTTAAAATCCTAAACGCAGTTACGGCGCTTTGAAAGACCAAACACACAACATAATGTTTAATTGTAATTCTAAATACACATATGTGTTATTTACAACAACTGTTGTTACTAAATAAAGACATATTTTCTTCTCGTTTTTGACAAGTGTGTTAGTGCGACGTTTTACACATTTTTAAAATGTGCACATATTACGTTTTGCACGTTTTTAAAATCGTTAAAATTACCGTTTTACACTTTTCAGAAGCATTAAAATGCGCCGTTTTATACTTTTCAAAAAGGAGTACAAAGAGCCGTTTTACACTTTTTAAAAAACATTAAAATGAGCGACTTTACACTTTTTAAAAATCATTAGAAAGCGCCGTTCTACACTTTTTTAAAACATAAAAATGCGCCGTTTTACATTTTTTAAAACGTATTACATTGCGTTGTTTTACACTTTTTAAAAACATTAAAATGCGCCGTTTTACACTTTTTAAAAAATATTAAAATGTGCCGTTTTACATTTTTTAAAAAGCATTAAAATGTGCCGTTTTACACTTTTTAAAAAGCATTAAAATGTGCCGTTTTACACTTTTTAAAAAGCATTAAAATGTGCCGTTTTACACTTTAAAAAATCATTAGAAAGCGCCGTTTTGCACTTTTTAAAACGTATTAAATTGCGCTGTTTTACACTTTTTTAAAAACATTCAAATGTGCCGTTTTACATTTTTTAAAAAACAAAAATGTGCCGTTTTACACTTTTTTGAAATCACTAATTGTAAGATGTGACGTTTCGCACTTGTACACGTGTATATACGACGTTTTACACCTTTTAAAAATATGAATATACAATTATTACTCTAAATGCGAAGTTTTGCACTTTCTCAAAAATGTGATAAGACGTTTCACACTTTTTAAAGAATGTAATTTATTTATTTACCGTTTAGTTCTTTTTAAAAAGTTTATATGTACAGGCGACGTTTTACACCATTGTACCCATTGAAAATCGCGTACATATAATTTTTAGATAGATAGTTAGATTTTATTTGACATTGCGGCTTCTACTGCACTTACTGCAGCCTACTCTTTCATCATAAAATTGGTGGTTAAATGCAGATCGCGTGACAGCTCCGGTTTCACATGAGACAAAAAAAACTAACTTTTAACTGCCTGCTCACAAACTATCCACCTCCTCCGAAAATTTTGCTGAATAAACCAAAAAAAAAGAAAAAGAAAACTAAGCAATTTTTATCGTCATACACTCTGAAAAGTCCTCCGAAGTGCATGGTTTTAAAAGCATCGAGAGATCAACTGGCATTAAATATTTATGTAAAAAAAATCCCCAAAAAGTTCAACACAATGAAATCCGTGGGATACCTCGAGCAAGATTTTGAGTGCTGAAGCACCACCCGAAATTTTGAAAAAACATACACTTTTTAAAAAAAGCCTAAATTTAAAAATCGGAACATTTTCAAAAAGTCTTAATTTAAAAAATTGAACATTTTCAAAAACAGCATTTAAAAAAAATTGCACGCTTCTCAAAAACTTTTCATTAAAAAACAAGTCGGCATTTCCAAAAAATGTGAATAAGAAAAATTACACCCTTTGAAAAAGTGTTACATAAACAGTTAAAAAAAAGCGTTGCAAAATATTTTTAAAAACAAAAAATTTAAAAAATGTTTAAAAAATCAGACTAAAAATTTTTGGTCAATTTTTAAAAGGTGTTAATTAAAAAAATACAGCTTTTTAAAAAAATCTGGTTGGAAAAATTGCACTTGTTCAAAAACAAATTTATTTTGAAAATTATACTTGAAAAATTGAAAATTTAAAAAAAATTTCGTTAACATTAAAACAGCACCAGTAGAAATTCAGTCCCAGTTATACCCCTGAATAAAGTCCTTTATTATTTGAACCGTAAAAGAATGTATGTTAAACTAAACACTCACACAAACAAACATTTTTCACTGTATCATTTTTGTGTCTGCACTTTCGAGCTTAAAAGAATTTCGACAAAAACTTTACATACCCGCGCTCTTTAAGACACATTTATCGACTCCTCAGGAAGGCATTTTCGTTAAAAAAAATTTAGGGTGTATCCAGCATTACCAGCATGCCGAATTCTTTTGAATATTTGATTCCATAAATAAATACCTAAAAGTGGAAACAAAGCCAAAAAGTTTGAAGCGGTGGGTCCTATAAATAGAAATGTAAATGGAAAATAGAATAAATGCTATACTAAATACACAGAGCAAAAAAAATAGAATCGAGCGGAAAATTCATGAGCAATGGATCTCAAGAATTCAGCTTTTGCGAAGTTTTTTTGTGACTTTGTTTTGTACTTGGGGAAAGTTATTCTGTATTTAGGAACAAATAAAACTCCCACAGGACTTTTTCTTAATCCGAGGCAAAGTTTTATTGTTTCTGCAGCTCCATGCTCTTTTGCTTCAGTACAAAATTTCTTTCTTGCGTTGTCAGTCAATTTTTAAAGCTACAGTTTATGTATTGCATTTATTATTTTTTAGCTTTGTGAGGCGCATTGACAATCAGTAAATTAATAATCATTTTTTGGAATTTTCAATTTTGATTAACGATAAAATGACCAAAACTTGTGTGTTTAACGACAGTGCAATTAAAAAAATTTAAATTACTACCTTCAGACGTCCAAATTTTCGTAAACGCTATTAATTAAGACCACACTTAAAATAATCTGATTCAAAAAATTCAAAATTCTATAAACACCACTTCAAAAAAGTCTAAAATTATGTAGAAGCACAAAGCACAATTTCAAGCTTCAAAAAAGCTCAAAATTGTATTAAAACACCTTTTCAAAAAAGACTACATTTGATAAAAACGTCATTACGAAAATCCCTAATTTTCATAAAATATAATTTTAAAAAAGCTCAAAGTTTCATAAAAGCGCAATTTTAAGAAAGCTAAAGATTACGCAAAAACGCCATTTCAAAAAAGACAAAATTTTATAAAATCGCAATTTCAAAAAATTCAACACTTCGTAAAAACACCAGTGCGAAAAATTCCAAAATTTAATACAACAATTTTGAAAAAGTTTTAAACTTCAATCATTCCGTTTCTACAAAATCTTGCACATACTTTTATAATCCAAAATTATTTCAAGTCAAAATTTCAAAAACGTTCGAAATTGCATAAAATCGGTATCCGGAATATTGGCCGCCGAACAAATTGGCCGCCGCCTCAAAACACATATTGGCCG
>JAAXYX010002361.1:0-17853 GCA_036851915.1 Ptenothrix huangshanensis
GGAAGTGACAAATTGTGAACAAAGTTCGAATGTGAATGAACTGTCAACTGTCTCTTTGAAGAAGGAAGCCGAACACGTTGCTGGTCTAATTGCTAATTATCTGTATTTAGTAATCAGTATTAACATTTCAGTGCATCAGTTATCACTTCCACGACAATCGAAGCCATTGAGGGTGGACGTAGGATTGATAATCTGTATTCAAATGATGTGATTTTCCAATTGTTTGCAAGCCAAACAAATAACGGTCACTATCCACCAAATGCTAAATTCAGCATCCCAGTCCTGACTAGATCAGAGCCGAGAAGTGAAAGACAACGATTTTTATACGATTAGCTCCAGTTCAGGATAAACATTGGCTTTGTCCATCAGCTCAGCACTATCTCATCATTCTCAAGCTGAAGGTATTCGTTCAAAAACTGTTGACTGTGCTCCTGCAATATCTGCAATAGTAATATTGATACTGAGACTGATCACTGATACTACGTTGACGTAGACTTGGGGTATCGTGTCAAGTATACATATATAAAATAGCAAGTCTTGCAAGAAAAGGAAGACATTCTAAATTTTACTGAGAAAAATAGCGTGGAATGCTATTCATCTTGTGACATCGAGATTAGACACAACATTATAGTCAGTCGGTGACCGTTAGGGTAACTCTTGTAAAATGATGTACTCAACGATAGACAAGTGTGACCATGGTTACTCACCACTAGATCTACGAGGAACCCACTTAGGCGATGATTCTGACTCGGATATTAACGTGGACTCGGATGATGAGATCATTCATGTTTCGTCATCGCATACAGGTATGTAGTCAAAGTATTTTGTTTCGTTAATAGTAGCATAAAACTGAAGAATGGTTCCTGGAAAATACATAGTTAAGATCCTAAGAACGTTTGCTGGTAATGGAATATCTAAGTATTTCGAGAAGAAATTATCATGATCATCATCAAGTATATGTAGTATAGTAGGCCTAGTATGTGTTATGGAATATTGGCCTGTCAATCTGGAGCATCAATGGAGATTGAGAAAGTGGGACAGTTTGTATGCTTCAATTTTTATCTGGCGAACTTAATTAGAATGAAATCACCGGAAATATTCAAACGTAATGACAATGACAAGCATTACCACGTAATAGAGCTAATGGCTAATACCCAATGAGAAATGAGATGTAGGTGTAGGTTGCATTTGTATTTGTAATTGCCCTTTTTGTTAGAGATAATTAGATTGTGCCGACTGGCGAATGGTACTCTAGTGATGCATCTATTAAAAAAACGTTATGACATTCAATAAAGATACCGTTAGTCAAGTCAATACTGGAAACTGTTTGGTGTTCAAGTAATATGGGCAGCGGTGGTTGATTGTAGCTCTCCGGTGTTGGTGCTCATGGTGTATTTATCTTAACTCAACTGTTGCATTTGCTTCATTGCTTTTATTGAGAAACAACTTGATATTTACCTTGTCCATGTTTATTTATGAAACAAGATAAGATTAAAGTCGGCAAAATATATCAAAGGATCCGGTCCTAATTCCTGCAATTGTAAATTACAAAATCGACTCATTTGAACATATAGAAATGTAAACCAACTGTTTTTTAATCACAAGCCGCACGAGGGAAGGTACACAAATTAACTGCATCGCACCGCCATACAATTACCTAGACTAGTCATGTCATAAACCAAAATACACAGGAATCGATACAAACCGGATAGAATAGAAATCATATTATACTCTCTCTCTCAGTCAGCAAGTCTAAAGCTATGCACAAATATATGTACACGTAATCATATCTTTATTTCTTCTTTGGGATACATTTTTGTTTAGGATTTTACACGCATGTGGTTAACTTTATTCGTTTTTATAATTATAAGTTTTATTGGTTTTATTGGTTTATTAATAATTTGTTTCTTGTTCTTTTTGCTGGGTAGTAATTAACAGTTGGGGAAAAGAGAAAATGTTACCATTTCAATTAAACTATTAATTGCATTTTTGCTAATAAAAACAGTAAATATTGTGACAGTTTCACAAATATGTGTAATTATGATGCTAAATGAAACGTGATGGGAGTTGGAAGCATGTCTCGTAGTGTTGCGCTATTAATGATTGCTTTGATAGTATGAGTAGCTATTAAAAAGTTGAGGAAGCTTGGATAAATAGTAAACGAATTTCTCTCATCAATTGTTAAAAATGTAAACAGTCGTAAAGTAACGACGATATTTATATATTTTCATAAAGTCATAATCATAAGAGAGATTCGTACATGCTGTTGAAATGTACGATGAGCTGTGGGCTTTATTTCTATTGACAATGTTAACACAAATGTGTATGAAGAGAAATGGTAGTAAAAATGATGGGTGTCATTTGTAATTGCAGACGAAGAAATGCGAGAGATCCGTCATTCAGGTCCAAATGGTCCATTAGCGATTTCTATACAGGATCATGAGCATCATTCGGGTATGAACTCTCCCACTTCAAAAGGTGATTTATCCTGTACCCCATTGTCGCCGTCATCGAATCCGGGTAACTCAACGAGCAGTGGTTCGGGGAAGAAAGGGTCAAATTTGGTGAAGCCACCGTATTCGTACATAGCACTGATTACAATGTCAATACTTCAGTCGCCGCAGAAGAAGCTTACCCTATCGGGGATATGTGATTTCATTATGAATCGTTTCCCCTACTACAGAGATAAATTCCCCGCTTGGCAGAACTCGATTCGACATAATCTGAGTCTCAATGACTGCTTTATTAAAATTCCAAGAGAGCCGGGTAATCCTGGCAAAGGCAACTACTGGACTCTTGACCCACTAGCTGAAGATATGTTCGACAATGGATCCTTTCTTCGACGGAGGAAACGCTACAAAAGACCTGGTCATCATTCCCATCACCACCACCACGGTCATCCGGGTGTGGCGGACTTTTTCCATACAGCCGCTGCACTCATGGGTCACCATCATCATCATCCACACGGAGGTAGTCATATGAACGGACCACATGGACATTTTTGTCCACCACCTCCAGGTCTTGGGATGAATCCAATGAGTCCCATTGGACCACATCACCCAGCACTTGAACTCTATCCATTTCTCACTTCAGCTCTACCCCCGCAATTCCTCCGACCGTCGGCCAATTCTAGTCCAGCAAACGGGAATAATAATCAATCGGCATTTTTCTCAGCAGCCGCGGCTGCCGCTGCTGCTGCCGCAGCCTTTCCATTCAACGTACAACCTCCACCGCATCAGACGGCACCAGGAGGAGGAAATATTATCCGAAGTATTTTTTCACATGAGAATCTTGTACAAAAACTTACACCACTCCCATCCTCTGGCTCCCTAGGAGGTTCCACGGACAACCGGGAAAAAAGTTTGAGCCCCCCGGGGAATGGGAATCATACCCACAATACCGCCTCCCCGATCGGAGACTACACTATCACAGAGACGGATTTGGGTGACAGGTCGGTGTCACTGAGTCCGGATGGTCATTTAGGATTGACGTTGCCAAGCATAGGGAAGAATATGAGTGGTGGTGGTAAGCAAGTGGATGGAGGAACCAAAGTTACTGTCAATGTCTCCGGGGCGTTTTCCATCGAGAGTTTGATCGGTGGTGGAGGTTCGACAGTTTGTCCTCTGGGCGAACTGACAAAGAACCCGGGTAAAGTCGCCAAATCTAGTTTTGATCTGAAAACAATTTCACGTAAAAGTATTTCGAAAGGGAGCAATAATAATAGTGGAAATAATGGCAGTAGTAACAATTCTTCTCCGGCAAACAACTGTTTCAACTCAGCTTTCGTCCCTGTGGGCGTCTTCCTTCCCAATGCTGGGAAAAACCGAGTTTTTCTTGGAAACTGAACAATTACCCAACTCTGGTGTTCACTGTATCTGTGTCGGTCGGTAGACACGACACAATCACTTGGGCACGAGTCTTGTTCCTCACAGCACAGAACATATCCTCAGTTTTCCTTTGAAGAAACAATAGTTTGTTTATTAGTGAGTGGTTTATTTTCATTAAGAGGCTCCAGGGTTATTTCTGACGAGGTGATACCATTCGATGTGCTCACACTTTTCAACTTGCAAAACTTTCCTCATCCTTTCTACAACTTAGTAAATTATCTCATGGAATCATAATCTATATGCCGAGTAACTGAGTAAAAGGCGTACCGCATATTATGTATCTACCACATGGGTATAAAATATAGGGTATAGACAGAACACAACGATAGTCACAGTTAGTTACTAAATACAAAAACAGCGAAGTGCGAACGCACCGTTAAGGAACAATCACTACCCTCTATTTCCAGTATACGAAAGGGTCAACGAGGGCTCAAAATTTTACTACACAACCATACGAAATGTTAAGCTAAATTAGATTGAATATGAAAGTAATTATTTTAATTTATAACCATTTTCATTCTCACAGACCTACTACTTCTACGTAGGCATGTATGTGTTGGAAGCTAGACAAGCATTATTGAGAGATCAGAAAGCTGAAAACATTATCTCACCTATATTTTTATCGCTGTCACTACATTCTCCACTATAATTTATTTTTACTTCATTTCCTTTTCATTTTTATGTTTCTTGCTATAATAAACGCTATTGTTGCATCAATGCTATCCTTATGAACCTTAAGATGTACTATGACTATACGTAAAAAATACTACGACTATACATTAACTTGGTAGATACTTGTTTATTCCTGTAAATAATACTTTAAATAAATACATGATTCTTGTGTGTGATCGTACTCTTAAGTTGTATTGTAATGTGTACATACCTAGCTCGAGGTTATAGAGAGTCGGTAGAAACAATTTGTAAATTAGATTTAACCACATCGTACTTATGTAAATATGTACCTAGTTACAGCTACAGCTACTCTACACATGGTTTGATATTATAAATTATGATTTCTAAGAATGACAACGTATTGTGATAGAAAATGTATTGTTCGGAAAAAAGCCCAGACTAATCATCAATTAAAAATCAATTAGGGAGATAATAAATCTTTAACGATTTCTATGTTCAGTTCTTCCTCGATCAGTTCATTGGCATTATTAATGTATATCACATTCACATACTACGGCACTACCCATACCAACATAATTGCACATCATCATTGAACACATTGAGGGTGTGTTGAGATTGAGTTACATAATTTCATTACATTGAGTACCACATTTTTTGAAGCCACAAGAAGAAGGCACAAGACACACTGCTGACTACGAATGTTAAACAAGAGCTTTAGTAATAAGTAGTGCGAGCGGATTCAAACTAATTCTTTAAGGGTAGTTGGAGATCTTGCTTGAAGTCCTCAAGATTTATGGAATAGCTAGGTCGTTTTCCGAGATAGATTCCTTTTTTCCACACAAAGAACAAACTCATTTCAATTTTTTCTAGTTTCTCATTATCCAAATCTAAGTTCTTGAAATAAACTAGTTCATCATCACCTGAGTGCATACCAATACCTATAAATGCAGGTAGAGCAGAATGATTAGGAATTCCTTGAATGACTCGGTTATCTTCTAAACTGATGCTGATGATGCAGGCAATCGTACCATCCTGATACACACAAAATATTCTATCACACTGATTCGTGGAAAATGACATCGTCATAAGAGAACTAAACGTGAAACATGATTGATAATGATAATGTTTCCATATCGGCTTAAAGTTTACAATGCGAATCTCCAATTATTGCACCGACAAGGATTACAATGAAAAAATACACAGATTGTACAAGCTATATTATTCCCAGGACCAAGATAAAGTTCTTTGTATCCATGCTTTCGTTAGATTCTACGTACCTTATGAGACCACCGCCTTTTTATTGGTTTTCAAACTTCTAGCTTCTATCCTTTGTCCACGAAGCGAAGCCCCAGCACAATCACATCCTTCTGCGTGCAATAAAGTCTAATCCTCCTCATTACCTACAAACATGGACAAATACACCGCACTTTTTCATCCAGGACCAGATTTAGATTTCAACGAATTTTTTGCAATGCAAGTTTAACCTATAAACCAAACCTCGCTTCTCAAGCTGAGAAATAGTCTAATTATTACATTACTTTATGTAGGTAATTAATAATTACTTTATTATAACGTCTTAAACAAGATGCATTATCATATCTATTTACTTTTATTACTAATCTTCCTCTCAAAATAGATGACACAAAATCCTCCCGTTATTTTGGTTTAACTCCTGTCTAAGCTTACCCCACAAATGTACTACGAAAGCGTAGGGAATACCACAAGATTAGAACGAAGGCATCACGAATGACGAAGGATAGATTACTAGACTGAAATCACCAAGCTGACACTATATTATTCCCGGTTTTACCTCCAGATTCTGTTATTATCATTAATCTACAATTAGTTCCGGATCTAACTAAAGGACACCATTGGTTTAGCTGCTACTGGTGCAAAGGATATATTTATAAAGTTAAGAAAATTTGAGGTTATGGAGCAGCTTTACATGACTCCATTCATTTTTACGATTTATTATTTCAGAAGGGCGTGAGTTAATTCCGCATGAGTTTACTAATATTCTGTAGGTACGATTGAAAATACAAAGATGTGTGTAGGTAGATAGGTGAGACGTGACCAAAGTACTCAAGCAATATACGAAATCCAGTTACCTTTCAACATATCTCTAGGCAGATCCTTTTGTTATGCAGATACTCATTGTTCACTTTTCACGCATCCGATCCTCCAATTCTACCCCAGCTTTGTTCATCATAGAGCAAATGAAATGGAACTACCGACTTACTTAATACTGGCACAGCAGAAAAACTCATAACTGACAACCAAACCAAAACCAAAACTAACTACCTCGCTATGCATATCATGCAGTCATATGTACCAGTAGTAGGTAAGTCTCGTTCAATATTTATCTAAAGTAATTATTAACTGAACAAGCATCAACCTACCTCTGCTACCACCATAGGTATTTACATTTACATAAACGTAATTTATTTATTGAGTGACAGCCGCTGTCTTACAATTGATCGTCTAAGGATATAATATTTAATACACAATGTAGTATTTGTGTTGAGCTCAGTCGGCCGTCCTGTGCATATGTCAGAATAAGAATAAAATAATGCGGGCGGTGGGTAAACATGATAAACAAATGGAAGACATGAAAAGCGGTGCGATAAATACTTTTATTAGACCTTCTTCCCTTCCACCTCACTTCATCTCACTTTCAGCGATTCCGCGGATTTCCCTTACTTTTCGTTTGGGTTCCGTCGACTCGTTCTCGTTAACAGTCAGTCAACTAAAGCTCAGCTTGGCTCAACTCAACTCAGAATCCATACAAATTTCGGAATAGAAATAGGAATATACATAATTTCACTATGTAGGTAGGTACTAGTAAAAGTAAACTAGTATCCCTCATCGTGAATAGTGGGGCAGGTACTGAAACTGTTCTCGTATTGTTATACATACTACAATATAGTACATAATTAGGAACTCAACTACATCACAGCACAAACTACAGGTATTCTCTAAAGTATGGGATGAGTAATATCATCGTCATCGTCATCGCCATCGTCGTGCCTACGCATAATAGTCTGGTCTGGTATACTAGTCTGGTCTATTAGTGTAGCGTAATGAAGTTGATGTTGATGTGAGGGCTGAGGAGGAGGCTGAGGGCTGATCCTATACAGATACAACTACTACCATATTATTATCACATCCCAAACAGTTCTGACAGAAATGAAGCTGAAAGCCGGCATTCTATAATGCCGCCTTTATAAACAGGCCAGCTTATCATATTCAAACTTGAAAGGATCATACTGATCGTAGTAATAATAATAACAGTATAATAATAAATGCACCCGACGCCCAACAGCAACAGCCAACAACCATCCCTATCAGTTTCGACCACGAACCATATTTCACAAAAAAAGAAGCCATAATAGCATAGCGTTGAACCAAAGAGACCCATGATAGCATCACATCACCCACTTTTTTCACAATCTGAGACCAACTGTCTATCGGGATGCCACGTATGTAGATAAGCATGTGGAGACAGCTATTCTGTTCCCGACAATTTTTAAACAACACACTAATATGGTGTCAAAACAAACGCTGGACATTTGGATAAGGATCACAACACGATATACCTACTAATAATTAGGTGCTTCAGTCAAGTTCAACATAACCCACCGTAAAGGTATAAGTAACACAGTATAGGATTTTACAATATATTTAATTCACAGTTTCTACGGATATTCTCCCACGTACCAAATGGCTCATTTCCTTCCCCTTGACATTAAATAATGTAATTATGCATGCCTATACAGCTATATAAATGTTGAAAATGAAAATAGATAAGTGTGGGATGTACCAAGTATTTTGAAAACTCGATCGAGAGTAATAAATAGTTGAAATTGTTGTCAAATTGAGGGTAATGAGTGACAGTGTGACACTAATGAGATAAAATAGTGATTCGATCGCACTTGATTTCATTGTGTGACTAATCTTTGAACAAAGCGCCCGTAAGTAGAATTGCATTAATTAGACTATTAATAAAATTATAATATAATTAACTGCGGCGCATCCACTAATAAACCTGCATCATAATTACACGGGCAATTAAACAATATTAGTAACACACTAATGTGCTTAGCTCGTACTGTATTACTTTGTAGAATGTGGATTCCAATTATGATTGAGTAGTATTAGTTGGTTTGGTTTGGTTTGGTTTGGTTGTGTGGTCGGGTCGGAACTGGTCATGTCGCATATCATCATAATAATATCGTGTCGGGGCATTATCTTGTGTACACTTATTAACTGAATTGGTGTAGGAACATCAGTTGAAGCCGTTGAGGGCAATAAGCGTATTTGTGCCTACTTGAATGAGCTGGCGGTCCCGTTGATGTTGATATGATTGCTAGATAATGCTTACCAAACTGATGCCGATGCCGAACACTCACTACTTAACTTATGCACGGGTACTACAATAACATCACAAGCCTAGTTCCAGTCCAAATCCCATTCCGAAGTAGAAAAGTTCTCATTATCCATTCATTTGTTTCATTGATTTCATTTTACTACAAAACGACGCTGGTTTGTTTTTTAGTTCAACTTATTTACCTAGTTATGGTCTCTGATCTCTGGTCTGCATTATTACTAGTAATTATTATGGTCCGACAGTAGGTAATCTATCCTGCATTTAATGAATGAATGCGAAATGCGTAGGTGGGGAAAATAAAAACTGGTGCTCATTGTTAAGCCTAATTACAGTCTGAGATTGCGATGCACAAATAAATGCGATTGCATGTTATTATACGCATCACTTTTCACAGACTAGGCAAAGTAGATTTTGGAGGAAAGGGGGTACAGATGTTTATTTTGGAAGTGTGTAGGTAGGTACTTGTACTAGTATCTGGAGAATAAAGATCTACTATATGATGAGAAAGGAAAAGGAAGAAAGATGAAGGGATGGAGATGAGATGGGCAAATGAAGATACAGAGGGAAATTAGTCCTTCTGAGGTTGGCTGACAAAGTGTTAGCTGTTGAGAAGGTGGAGAAATGAACGGGCATGACTTGTATTTGTATTATTGACTCAAAGAAGGGCCGCTCTCAATTCTGCTTTGTCGCTCTTCTTACTCTCGAAACCTCCACTCATCCTCATCCACTGCTCCACCGAGCATCCATCATCATCATCTGTTCTATGATGATACACTACCCTACCAACTACCACTACCCACCCGTGCCCTGTACTAACATTAACTGTCAAGATACACAGACACAGCTTTATTGCCAAGAACATGTCATTACACCCATAATCCAATCCACTGTATCACATCGCATCACATCCTACCAAATTGTTTTCTTAAGCAAGGCTTAGACTAGTTTTACTATCACCAACACCAGCCTACCAGTATAGCTACTAGTAGTTCACGATCCTGAATTGTGAATGAATGTCGATGTGGAATAGTATACCTATACGAGAGGAAGTGGAAACGAAACCACACAACAGTGAAGTGATGGTAAGATGCGATTAGAGACTAACCGACCAGCTTTGTTCGTTCCCTTTCCTACATAGACTACAAACAGATTCACTTGACACTTGACAGCGACAACGACAACGACAACTTGACCGTTTAACACAAACACCGTTTATTTGGTGGAATAACACCATAAGCACAAGTAAGAACAGTAAAAGTAAAACTAAACGAAAAATAATTAACCTTGAGCATTTTTGACGGATTGTTGATCCATTTACTTTGTTTGTAGAAGCTCACTGTCATCAGTGTCATCATCATCTCACTTGATCTCCCGGGTCGTAAAGATACTGGTTAATCTTGTTTCAGCCGCATCGGTGTTAAATACTGCAATTGCATCAAAATAAAATGAAATTCATTTAGGTACAAATGATTTTTTCCGCAACGTTATTGCTCAATTCAGTCGCGTCCATAATCTCATTGTAATTAGTAATNTCATCAGTGCCATCATCATCTCACTTGATCTCCCGGGTCGTAAAGATACTGGTTAATCTTGTTTCAGCCGCATCGGTGTTAAATACTGCAATTGCATCAAAATAAAATGAAATTCATTTAGGTACAAATGATTTTTTCCGCAACGTTATTGCTCAATTCAGTCGCGTCCATAATCTCATTGTAATTAGTAATATGTAAACTTCTGCAATACCGATTACCGATGTGCAAACTGGTGATCCTTGGGATGTTGGGATAGATGAAAGTTGAATTGTTCCAACTTGAAAGTACCTACCTTTAAGTTTAACAAGTCCAAGTCCTATTGAAGTAACTTTCTAGGTATAATTATTTCGTTTTTGTATATCCTTGTTTGGATACGGATCCGGTCGGTTTTGTTTTGGTCTTCCTGTAGAATATGACTCGCCCTATGCAGACAGAACAGGATGGAGATGGAATAGCAGAAGGCAAACCCAACTTATTGACAAACTGCTAACTGTTTCTGTGTCTGTGTGAAAGAGGAAATTAGTTGTGCAGGCTGTTGTACTTGTATGTGCACCCAGTTGTAAATATAATTTTCCGTCAAAGATTTAAGTGGAAAAACAACACCGCACACATGAAAAAATACTTACCATTCCTACAATACATATTATTTTAACTAGACTTCTTTTCTTTTCGAATTAGACTGTTTTCCTTCCAGAATTAGATATTTTCAACAGAAGCACAAGCAAATACCATCATCAATACCTACATAATGAGGGCGTACGTCTCAGGGTAACTTACAAGATACGATTTTGCTGACTTCTGTCCTCTTCTTCTTCGGTCTTTTGGAGATTCCCGTTGAGATTGCTATTGCTATTGGTATTGGTGACGCAGAAAATAGGGTGAACTTTTCCCGCTTCGTATTTCGGTTTTGGTCTGGATGTGTGTCGGTCGGTATTTCTTGTGTAGGTAGGTAGGTACATCAAGACCAAGTATGGAACACTGCATCGCCATCGTCATCGTCAAAGTCCTTTTCCCTCCCTTTCTATATATTTTGTTCCCGTTCACCTAAAAATACATAAAATATAAAGCACACAATCTTAACAAGTACTTAGGTACCTATGTAAAACATATGGAGTCTCTGTATGTATAACTAATCTATGAGATCTTTACTATTCAACTCCGACGACACATGTAATCCCATGCAATAAATGACCCGTAGTAGTTTGACACTTGACCTAACACCTCGAAAACACAAAACACGGGTAGCTATGGATATTCAACATTCTTTTTCACACCATAACCATAGAACGTCTTAACACAGTCAGTCTCAGTACTCAGGGCCAAAACCAAAGCCAGAACTAAAGCCAAGTCATTAACGGTACGAAGTTATGTTCAACGACTCAACCTACAAGTCTAAAATGCATACAATTATCTTCATTATACAAGTCTTTCAACTCTACTCCTCGTACAATATAACATAACTAACAACTAACTGCAGTGTAACATTTGGTCACGCTTAAAATCACAAAGGAGCGCCGACGGAAACTTAAAGACAAATTAAGCTAATTATTTTCTTTATGAGCTTTTAAAGAATTTCCTTTTCACAGAAATACATATAATCCACACTAGGTACTTATGCTCACTACGAAAGGCAACACTTTTGTCCAAAATCTCTGGTTCTACACCACATTTATTTCTAAGTGTGCACAATCTTATATATCCCATTTGCAATTATGCAGAAATTCATGCAGCTAACGTAAGAACAAAGAAAGTCAAAATTGAACAGCTTTTTCAATAGAAATAATATGTACCTACTAATTATTATAAACGTTATTTCATTCGAGTATTATTGCTGGAAGAATAAGGGCTGGAGATCGAAGTACCTACTCAACATTTGACATTCAAGAAGTGTTTGAAAATAATTGTAAAATTTTAATGCTTTCAGCTTTTCTGCATACAACCTTTGAAAGAAGCCAGTTTGTAATGAACCTCCAAAGGAGACCGCATGACGCCTGGAACACCCCATCGCATCGTTAAAATCATAAAATACCTACTACTTAGGTACTTTCCGCTAGCCTTACTGCAGCCAGATATATTCAAGCCACAAGTTACTTAAGCATAAAAGATGGAAAATGAAACCTTGTTTTCGAAAATAAGAATTTCAAAGAAAAATTGAGTACACGAACTCCACATCCAAATCCAAATCCAACTTCAGCTCAAGCCAGAGCCAGCTCATTGTGAAAAGCATGGTCTCTGTTTACAATGAACTGCTCAGCCTGTTGTAATAACACAACTGTGTCCTATAGTATTTAAGGATCCCGATCTTGATCCTAATGAATGGAAAAATAATGAATGAACAGCTTGTATTTTCTTAGTTAGATGATTTCCTTCTCTTTTTCTACGGGATGGCATTGACATTGTCTTGAAAAAAATGGATCATATGCTCATGTCATGGTGTAGTTGTAGGAGTGAGAAGGTTGACGAGAAAGGTATGAATTACATACTTAACACAACCGACAATGACAGCAAGCATTCTATACCTTTTTAAAAATAGTAGGTTATTTTACATACTTATTACTTCAACTATACGTAAATGATCTGCGGAAAACGTTCCCTTCCCTTCCTTCCTAGTCCAAGGGTCCTTCCTCCGTCGGCTCGTGTGACTGTTGTGTTATGGTAAGGGAGACTGCAAAGTGGTAAATACAACAAGAGCAAGAACAAGAACAACTCATTTCATTTCTCATTAGAATCCGTGACAGGAAAGGAAAGGAAGAAGATCGGGGAGTCTGAAGGATGAAGGAAGTCGCCGCTTGGTCTGGTCTGGTCTGGCCACAACCACAGACCTTAAGGAGCCGGGGCAAAAAATTGACAAGTCTCAATCTTATCGTCAGGCTTATGGGTATCGAGATCGAGATGGGATGGAATGAAACATGAACATGTGTGAGAGGAGGGGTGTGGATTGTGGATTTTAATTTGGAGTTTACTCGTGTATTATTTCTACACTCAACACACAGCATGAAGTATTTAAGATCGAACTACATATGAGCAGTCCATTACATTCACCAACGTATTCTCAATATACCCCATCTCTTCATTTTCAGCTGGAAACTGGACTTGGAGTTGGAACTGGAAATGATAGAAGCTGGAGGAAAACTAACAATATACTCCCATAGAGTAAATATTTTGCCTGCCGTGGTACCCAGAATAAGGAGCTATCTGTCGGACAAAATCCTTTAAAATTCNCTACATATGAGCAGTCCATTACATTCACCAACGTATTCTCAATATACCCCATCTCTTCATTTTCAGCTGGAAACTGGACTTGGAGTTGGAACTGGAAATGATAGAAGCTGGAGGAAAACTAACAATATACTCCCATAGAGTAAATATTTTGCCTGCCGTGGTACCCAGAATAAGGAGCTATCTGTCGGACAAAATCCTTTAAAATTCAGTGTGTGAATCAAATGCAATGATATATCGTTACTATGTATTACCAATGGAGTTAGAATGTTGTTTTATCCTCCGTTCCGACCTGGAACTGGACCAGAACCCGAATCCAAAGGAGAACCAGAACTAGAACCAGGACCAGGACCTGACATTACCCGGAGAAAGGAGGGAAGAGAGAAAGTTACAAGTAAATTTCATTAAATAATGTTGTAATCGATTGTGCCCGCATTTTCCTAATGCCCGAATAATGACAAAGTTTGAGTGACTGCGAGACTGTAAATGGTAAAGTGCCATGAAACATTTGTATTTGCTTGGCTGAGTTCATTGTATGCATATGTATCAGTACTCTTGTAGGTATACGATGACAATGACGATGACGATAGCGATGACGATGACGATGACGAGGGTAAGTACACATTCTACACTGTGTACATTTCGTCTTTACAAGTTGATCTTCAATCGTCCTTCTTCACTCATTCTCTGCTTCTCCACTTCGTCTATCTGTATTCCCATTCTCTTTCACAACCCAGGCAATGACTGTGGCAATGCAATGGCAGTGGGAAACGAAGGGGAACTAACAGAGTTAGAAAACTGTTTGATTTTCTTCTTAAAACAGTTGATGTTTTTCTCACGATCGATATTTTTTACAGATGGAACCAAAGGAAAGTCCTCTAAAATCTCTAAACTGTGCAAGAATCAAAAGTAGGTAGTACGTACCTAATCGCAATCGCAATGGCAATCGTCTATTTTATCTGCCCACTTTGCTTACCTACACATAATTTCTTAGGAATGCAAATGCATAACTCCACAGCATAGAATCATCTGGCAAACATATAGAAGAATATTACACCTACCTGTATAACCAATACTACTGTAAAACTTCTAATAAGAGCCGGCCTGCCTCTTGGTTTAACAGGGTCGAGTCAAACGCAATTTTGTCTCTTACATGTCTTCATCGACGATATGCTAATTAATGATTGACTGGAAACGTTTAAATTCTTCATTCTTCGTCAGAAGATAAAGCAAACCAATCCCGTTAACATTTGCGGGAGAGGATCATGTGGTCTAAACTTAATTATTATTTGATTCATATTCATTGTTCAACTGATCACAAAAATGAAGTACTGGAGTAGAGCCAGTAAGCAGATGTAAATAAAAAGTATGGAAATGGAAGTGGACATGAGTCCTTGACAGTGTATAGAGTCCACAAAAGCAGTATTTATTTTTCGCAACCAAAGAGAAAATCATGCTGCTTTTCAGTGTACAGAAGTGAAGTTCGAATATGATTTGGAAAACGAGATTTTCCGTTATCTTTAAGTAAGCTGTATAAAGACCTACATAATACGTATACAATACAATACGTCAATGCTTCAATTTTTCTATGTATATACCTTCTATTGAAATAAAATACATATTTGACTCTCAAGTACCTCTGCAAACTACAAGCTTACCAACCGAACGACTGACGATGAGCAGAATAAAAAAAAGAAATCTCGTTGGTTCCAAAAGTGCACATATTTCCAAACAATAGGGAATGGTACAAGTGTTCCTTCATTTTCTGGTAAATATTTCCGTTTCTGCTTTAGCATCGAAATCGAAATCCACATTGAGGATCTCTTTCATGTTCCTTTTCATTCTCCTACATTTTCCAAGTAGAATCTTAGCCTTTGCCCATTGCCTAATCATGTATACTTAAGTATCCATACTTTGCTTCATTTGCTTGTTCAAGTGAAACGCTGCTCTTCAAACTTCAAACTACTATAATTGTTATACTTGGGCAGAAGATCGACATACAGATTTATACAGTTGTTAACATTCCTTTTAAGTACTGACATGCACTAAATACTAACTGTTGTAGTTGTGGTTGTGATCGGCCTTAAGCTCAGCTTTTAGATGTAATTGCATTAAAGTAGGCAATTCAGAAAACCAGCAGAAGAGAATTTCAAAATTATGTACTAATATTCTGAATTTTATGAACAAGTCCTATATGATTATATATGTAGTGGGCGTGTGCAGATAGATAATTGTTATATACAATGCTACTACAGATATAAGCACGTGATTGTCTTTGTCTGCAGATTGCAGATACTTGACGGACTATGGAGACTGGAGAAGTGGAGATTTGATAAGTAGAAATGCCAACAAGTTTTCAGCAAGGCATCAATTGACACGATGACGATGACGATGACGATGCGGATAGCATTCATGTTTGAACTTTACCTATGACTCTATTTCGGTTTGGTTGTGGATTGTGGAGAAGAGAAAAAGCTCACATTGCAAACCCGGATGCAACACTTTGCTCTTTACTGTGAAAGCTATTGTGGCTGTGTGACTTACCAAGTGTTCCCATTCAAGTTTTTCGGAGCTCCCTAAACTTTTTTCTTTGCTCGCAAAACATGAAATTGCCATCAGCCAAGGCAGACAAAGAAACCAGAGTGCTTCACTTTTCCCCATCCGCATCCATCCTTCCACCGAGATCCGACTCTGAATGTGTCGTGTACACAGTAGGTAGCTAGGAATCGGAGGATGCTCAGGAGTTTTGTCTGTATTCTATTCTATGAACATTAGATTAGAGAGTACTTCTGTACCTTCCTATAAATCTATCTGTATTCCTTCCTCATATTTAGGCACTTCGTCTGAAAAACATTGCAAATTACCACGAAGAATCCTTCGTCCTCAATCGTCAACTTCATGCTCACGCTATTAAAAATTAAAAACTTAACTTTTATTTTAGAACAAGATATCTGGCATTGCACTGCATTGTACTGTATCGTCTTGTCTAGATGATCGAAACGTTGAATACAGACGACATACAGATATCTGAAGAACAGAATTGTAAATTGTAGCGTGGGTTTTTATTTCGAAGCAACTGCTGTTACAACAGTCTAAAAGTCTAAAGTGCTGAAGATAGTGGTAGATGGTAGAAATATGTAATGATTAATACTAGTAGGATTAATGTTTGTACGATGGGTTGAAGAAAAGATGTCTATCAAAAAATTAACTAATGATCGCTAACTTTCAATACAAAAATTAATTTTAATTTTGGAAATAGCCAGTAACACTCATTCAGCCTACTATTACGTACTACCTACTATATACCTCATATCGAAGTTGAAGGTGCAAAACTTAACATCCTCCGAAATTTCCCATAACGTTGCGAAAACGATATTAAGTTTTGCACCTTCAACGACGGCATGTGACTAAATAATGAGGATTTTATTACAATCGTTTACAATAGAAAAATAATTGAAAAATCAATTACAAAAACAATTACAAAAAAATGTTGATACAGGATGATACTACTGTTTGAATGGAAAAGATTAATTGCCTGCGGTAAGCAATACAAATTCCTACATAAGGATAGTTTTCTCTCTTCCTTTAATCTTGATGGATTGAAATTATAATAAGTCATTATTACATCCGAATAACAAAAGAATGGTTCACTAATCCTTTAAGAATTCCACAATTTATTTTACCCAATTCCACCTTCCGCTCTGCTGGGTTTTATCGACGGAAAATTTTTACTTGGAAAATGTTATTTGGAAGGCAAGGTTGTAGGTTGGTCCTTACACTTTAACAACTGGTGCATCTTAAAGCCAAAACCTACTTGTATTTAGTATAATTATGAACGCAGATACGATGAATCTCAAGTTCAACGCAAAATTCAAACGCATGTAAAGCACGCATCACAGTCCGAACTCCGAAATTCGTTTTTAATTCGTGCACTAGTGTATTAATTTTAATTTTAGTTTCTTTATGATTGTATTGTTTTTACAGTGTAGATACAAGGATACGATAAAAGAATGGAATTTAAATTCGGAATGCTATCGCTGCACACGGTGGCGGTGAGTGCAGGTAATCAGACAACGCGGATTTCCTTCAATTAAACAGTCACGGAGAAAGCAGTAAAGGAACTGCCTCGGCAGGTTTATATACCTACCGAGGTGGACCGTTTATAAATGGTACTAGGAGGTTTCTTTACTTCTCA
>JAAXYX010002362.1:0-17840 GCA_036851915.1 Ptenothrix huangshanensis
TTGGAGGGGGAGGAGGAGGTTACGGTGGAGACTTTGTTGGCGGGAAAGGAATTGGCGGTGGTGGAGGTGGTTACGGTGGGGGTATAGATGGAGGCAAGGGAATAGGAGGAGGCGGTGGCGGGTACGGAGGAGGGTTTGGAGGAGGAGGCGGTGGTGGAGGAGGAGGTTACGGTGGGGGCTTTGACGGTGGAAAGGGAATCGGAGGAGGCGGCGGTGGAGGAGGCTACGGAGGTGCGTTGGAAGGGAAGAGTATTGGAGGAGGTGGTGGCGGTGGCTACGGCGGTAGAAAAGGAATCGGTGGTGGAGGCGGCTATGGTGGCGGTTTTGGAGGTGGAAAATTACTTGGAGGAGGTGGCGGTGGCGGGTACGGTGGCGGTTCCGGATGGGGGAAAGGCGGAGGCGGAAGCGGTGGAGGCTACGGAGGTGGATTCGGAGGAGGAAAAGGGAAAGGAGGGGGAGGTGGTGGCTTCGGTGGAGGAAAGGAAGGCTTTGGAGTGAGTGGATTTAGTTCGGGGGGTTATGGACCGAGTGTTTCCTACGGTGCTGGCGGTGGCTCTACAAGTTACTTCATAAATCATGGTCAAGGAGGCCACGGTGGAGGTGGATACGGTGGGGGTGGGCACGGCGGAGGTCACGGTGGAGGTGGTGGCGGCGGTTTCGCAGGGTACGGAGGAGGGCAACCGGGTGGATTTGGTGAGAACATTTTTCAGCTATTCTCATCCAAAATAACGCACGCTTCAGAGTCACACAAAGTTGAGTAACGAATGGAACGGTTGTTTTATTTTCAGGAGACTGTCTGCTCTGCTGAAACGTCGAAATGCAGATTTCACGAGTTTATTATATTTTAGTTTCCCTACGTCTCTATTTTATTTAGACTTTCAATACTCAACTGTGCGGAAAAGTCATTTTGAAATTAAATCAATAAGTAACTTTTTTTAAAAAAAATTATTCTTTCCCAGTCGCATTGCTGTTGCACTTTTATTTTCTGACATCATTATTTCCTTAAAGAGCAGCTTGCAAATGAGTTGGCGCGCTGAATGAGTTTCCTACTCCCAGTCTTAAATCAAGTGATTGGTTAGTAGGTTGGAAACAATGAACGCAAGGTGCTTTATTGCAATAAGTTAAAACAAATGTTGCATACCATGCATTCCGCATTCATATAAGTGTATCATGTGCGTGGCATATAGACATGATTCATGTTGTTGTGTTAACGACTGCTAAGCACCAAATGTGGCTTCTGATTATGCCTAATTAAATACCCATAAACAATGCCCTAGTCCACCCTTCGTCAATATGATTTACTTTACTTGGAAATGAGATGTGTTTACATTGTATTTTGACATAACCCTCGAGTGTGGAAATGTGACGGGCAGGTTTGGATGGTTTGCGGTGCTGCAAGATCAAAGTGAAGCATGCCACGCAATAGGTATTGTGATGACGTGACAGTACTGACAGCAGTGAAGTCGTGGCCGTTTTCTCGTGTGACTGGCGTGACAGAGAGACGAACGAGTGTAAAATTGTTGCGTCTTCAAAATCAAACTCGTTTGCTATCATTCTCTCGCTCTGGTCTCGGTCACTTCAAAATCCCACTGCTGAGCGGTACATAGAAACGCATTGGTTGAAGAGGAGCGGGAAATGTAAGAAATAGCCCGTAGACATGTTGAAGTGTTGCAACAGTTGGAGTCAGTGGAGACGGTCATAAAAATATGACACTGAGCAAATAACAATGGGAATGAGAGTGAGTGCGAGGATTTGCATCCAAGCAGCCAGACAGGCATGTACCTGGCTCGGTGATTTATGTGTGCATCGCATCCATTGACATTCCTCTGGTCTTCTGTCGATATACAGTTGTTCCCTTCGCAGTCAGTGCAAGAAGCCAGTGCTTGGTCTAGACGTCTCCTCAATCTCCTCTCCATCGGAGTTGCACGAGGAACAGGAAAACCTGACTTATCTTCACCGTACACTCGCCGCTTCCTACCCATAGCTAGTTCAACTTCTTCAACAACAACAACTCTCTGTGCAGTAGCCCAAGGAATGGTAACAAAACTCTGTTCAGTGACTCCGTAAGATTACACTTGAGTTCAACTAAATTGCATTGGACCCAAATTCCACGCAGATTTCCCCGTAAGGAGCAACATGTGGTAACTACCACTTACCTGCCCACTCATTACAGCAAAAGAATCGAACATGTCCCGACCGATTTTTTACAAACGTCAAATCCTTATCATTGTGACCATGATGTCCCTTGGACTATATTTCTGGCATTTCGTGCTCCTGGACGACGAGTTGGAGGACAACTGGGCCGAAGCTTACAGAAGGTATAGTTCGTCTGTTAGCAATCGCTAAAAGCAAAACGAGGCACTTTGCACGTCATAATCCATGAAAATGACTCGTTTATGCTTTCTAGCAATTTTTAGGTTACCTCATTTGGATTGTTACCGACGATTTCTCAATCTATTAACGTAATTTCTATGCATTTAATCTCACATTTGGATGTAACAGACTCTTTAGAGGCTTGTTTTAGAAGTGATTTGAATATACTTGCAAGATACAAATACTCATTATGCCCTGCATAAGAGAAAAAGCAATGGTTAGTTTTTCTTCCAGTGCCACGACGAATGAGCAGGAGAGGGTGGTCATAGCAGTGGTCTCATGCGGCGGACGAATGCAGGAAGCTATAACGATGCTCAAATCAGCTGTTTTCTTCAGCCGGGGAATTCTACTTCATGTTGTGGCTTTTGCTGATGAGCAAAACCTTCCTGCATTCACACGCTTGGTAAGTAGGGATTTATATAATGCAATTGCGCCTCTACGTTGTGTTGTGTCTACCTTCAAACTGACAGAATACAAGTCGGAAAGATAATATCAATTAAATAGACGTAAGGCAGCTTGTAGTTAACATCAACGGCTAGTCTCGCTCAATGACCTTCGTTTGAATTTTTCGCATGCATTAAATACAGCTGAAACAACTGCGGAAGGAGGCAGAAGAAGTAAATCTGCACTTCGTGTATAAGGTCAAACGAACTTGGTTTCCCGCCCACAATGAACGTGTGTGGAAAGAGCTTTACGCTCCCTGTTCAACACAGCGCATTTTCTTCCCCGTAAGTCACAATTACGAAATCAATTTAGCGATCCGCAAATAATTAATTAGAACAAACAATTTTGAAATATTGAAATATTACAGCATTGTTAAGTCACGATTTGTGTTTCACTAATTAACTGTCGCAATTGCGCTAGTCACTGCTCCCTGAGGTTGATAGTGTTGTGTACATGGACTCGGATTCTTTCTTCGTTTCCGACGTGAAGCGCTTGTGGGACCACTTCGGACAAATGAACAGCACACAGTGGCTAGCTGCAGCACCTGAGGATGAGCCTAGAGGCGACGGTTGGTACAACACCCGCGCACACATTCCGTACTACGGATCCCGCGGTAATTTTACCTCCATGTCTTACAACATGTTAGCAGCACCATTCATTCAAGAGATCATTTCAGTCTGCGAGTTTAGACACGTATTGAATTATGTCGATAGAAATTAGCTTTTGTGTAATTTATTAATTATTAAGGACATCTACTCACAAACAGACCTGAATAAAGTCGTGCAGAAGATGACTTCAGTAACTGATGTCATCACTGCTAACGTCTCCAAGGGACCGTGATTGGTTGACCCAATTAAGCTACAATAATTGTTGATGAATGAAAAGTTGTTAGACATAAAATGTCGTTAGGGAAATAAATATACAGTACTTGCATTTTTTTATGCTTCATTAATTTTTCTAGGATAGGTAATTGGAAATGGAAATAATTAATTTCAAAGTTTTTGCCTGTGCTGAAGCATTAAGGGACTTAAATTATGGCGTGCCAGACAATCACATGCGTCACGTAACGTAGTGTCCCTTTCACTTCTACTACGAAACTGATTGTGCGTAAGTTTCTGCACAAGAGTATTCAGGCCTGCGTCACAAATATGAAAGCCTTGAGTTGGTGTTGGTATTATGAATATTTGTGGCGTGCTCGCAGGACTTAACTCAGGAGTATTGTTGCTCAACCTAACTCGAATGCGGACCTTTGGCCTGGAAGCGCATGCGTTGCAGGTTCATCATAAGTATCAACACCAACTGCCCTGGGGCGACCAAGACATTTTCAACATTATTCTCAGTTCTCATCCAGGTAATTCCAAAATTTCAATCAACACTGCTCAGCAAATCACAGTCGCTTTCAGTCAGATCTTTGTGGATTCTGCGAAACATATTATGTATTACAATGTCATGTCGTTAATCTATTGTTATGAAAATTACTACAACAGAATTCGCGTACGAGCTCCCGTGTTCCTTTAATTTCCGCGCATCTCA
The DNA here is from genome assembly GCA_036851915.1 of Ptenothrix huangshanensis. NCBI lineage: Eukaryota > Metazoa > Arthropoda > Collembola > Symphypleona > Dicyrtomidae > Ptenothrix > Ptenothrix huangshanensis. Next base: position 4,351 of record JAAXYX010002362.1, read on the forward strand.
CTGCTCCTGCATTTACGCGGGCAATTGCTCGTGCCCGTCAGCCCAGCGGGAAGGTGTTCACGTGGTCCATGGTAACCGCAAAGCCTTCCTAACTCACGAGCATCCATTCTTTCGCCATATGTTCCAGGTTTTCGCCAAGGTTTGTAATCATAAGTTCTGAGTTATTGTTTACACTAATAACAATAACTTACGGCTTCGTAGAATAAATTAATTCGATTCGCCTACTTACACATTTGTATTGTTGTTATTGCTTTGCAGCTGTCACTCAAAGGAAGCAAAAGAGAATTGTATGATGAATTCGGGAGGCTGTACAATGCAACATTCCTTCCAGGAAATCACTGCGTTGAGTCTAGTCAGTTGTTTTATAAAAATATCTTGAGTTGATTGTAATTGTTGATTGTACTTTAAGCATTTGAGTTGGCTGTGATTGGAACGTGTGTGATAATGAATGCTTCTAAAGGTGTTTTACTTGATGCTTGTGACTGAATGAAGGACACTGGAGGAATATCCAGTTACTCCGCGTAATTTATTGTAATTTTTGAGCTTGTGGAAATAATTGTAACTTATAATGATAATAACTAATAAATGTAACTTTGCTACAGCCTCGAATCATCTGAAACCACTGGAACGTAAAGAGCGTATCCCAGAAGACGGCTTAAATTATTTGCTCAGAGCTAAATGGTTTTATGTTGGGACGACTGGTGAAATCGAGGTGAAATAATGACTACAAGTAATAAAAGTAAGCGTGTTTGTAACTGGAGTGTGAATTTGATTTGGCGTTGCTCAACGTCATCTTTCGTTTCTGCATTGTGTCATCCGTTGTGTTTAGAAGCTGGGCGAGTAGAGGGCGATAAGGACATTCACGTCTTCGCAAATGCACTTCACTTGCAGCTTCAAATATTGTCCTATTTTCCACATTCGCACACTGCCCCGGGTTGGAAATCTGTTATTGTACTGCTGTAAAGTACCTAACCTTGAGCCTAATCAACTCAAATCATACATCAACCGTCCCATGCGTTAGTTAATTAGCAATCCTGCATAACTTTCTACGAATCAGCACCGTCGTCTAGCATTGTTTGGGTCCTTACACACCTGTAATTATCGACATTTCATACCAATCCTCATTTGCGACCTCCAATAACCAAATGACTTTGCCTTCTGTCATTGTAACTCACACGTTAAATAATCTACGATTAACATTAGCATAGAATCCGAACTAATACTGGCTTGCCAGATTCACAACGTCGATGAGGCACATGCTCCATGCAAGCATTTCGGGCGGATGTGACTGTGTATACGGGTACATTGTGGTGGAAGTGTGGAAGACAGCAAGAAATTGGATTCCAGCAGAGGAACGTGAGTGGAGGAGCAGCTACACATGACTCGACTACGGGGTCACTAGTACGCAGTTTTAGACAAAAATATTGAACCGAAGCTTTCATTTGAAAGTTTAGGTACTTAATGTAGGAGAATAGTTAATTTTGTTTGATTGTTGTTTTGTTTGGTAATGGAGAGGAAAGTTGGGAGCGGTGTAGTGGGAACGGAAAGTGGCGCGATGGCTCGTGTGTTGTGTAGGTATGCATGTCGGAAGCACTTAAGTGATGGTAAGAGCGTCTTGGTTGGAGTGTGAGAGTGATCCCTGGAGCCACTCCTTTGAAATTGTGTAGTGTTCCATTTTGAAAGTTTATCGGTAATGAATGGTTGGGGAGAAGAACTAGCTGGGAACATAATTCACGGAGCAATTTAGTCAGGTTTAGCGTTTGTCGAGTCGACCTGGAAAGGAAAGGAAATAAAGTAGAGGAGACTGAGAAGCTGGCTTGGAGATAAAGTGTTATTGGAGTAAAGGGTGACAAGTGAGAAGTTGATTAAGAAGTAAGTCCTCTTGAAGAATGACAGTCCTCAGTCGGCACGAGACTCGACGCTCTGTCCCTGCCTCAGCCAACTTTTCTCTCATCTCCGCCACTCAGTCCATTCCGCCCAATCCGCATCATGCACACGGCCATCCCAGTGTCTTCGCAAAACCTTCCAGACCCACTCACGTACCCACCAACTTCACAACTTCAACCTGCTTTCCCAAATTCATACACACAATCAGCTGCAAGTCTCCACATATCGCGCTAAATAGAACCTTCACTTCCAAATCCTTCCGAGTCCTTTACATACAACACATGAATCAGTCTTCGAACTCCGCTTTAACTTTAATGTCACATAGCCCTAGATCTGAAAACTACTTTTCAAACTTTAGCTCAATCCCTGGACCACGGCCATCCTGCCCAAATTAAAATCAATAAGGAGCGCTAATGAAAGCGACCCAAGAAATCTATATATCTGCATTCGTCCCACTCTTCCTAACTTTGCAACTTTCTAATCAACATGATAATATGCACAACAAGCTTCGTCGACACTAATAAGGACAAGGCAGAACATGTTCGTTGCTGCAAGCTGTACTCAACGAATGTACTGAGCTCTAACGCCTTTTTATACCCTAGTCATTATTTTCGGAGGAATTATAATCAGGGATTAGATGTATAGACATGAATAAACGAATACAACTAAAAAGTTAGGACGGATCTGGATCTTAGAGAACGGTTAGTGAACAGCAAGCTTCGATGCGAAGAGAAGGAAGGGACCAGAAAATACGTTCAAGACCACCACCAAAGTGTCCCTCCCTTACCATTAGAGAAAGAAGCTGCCGTTGCCTCTGTGTGCCTTTGGTGTATAAATTACGCTGGGGGGTGAGATGATTTTTGTGCTTTTTAGTTGGGGTGGCGGGTGGGACACTGACCGTTGCTGTCGTTACTCAGATTCGTTGCAACTCAAGAGATGGAGAGCTAAAGTGTATGAAGCAAACAGCACAACCACTCGAATGAAATGCGTATTATGTTAAAACAAAGAAATTGCCTTTCGTTTCCACCCCAACGCCCTTGGGAGCAATTGATTGTAGCGGGTAATGTCCACCGCCATTACGATTCCTGCCGCGTACGCTTTTGATCTCCATTGCATTGGTCATTCCATGTTGTCCTCCCTTCCCTTCTTTCTCTCATCTTTGTCTCCGTCAGACCCGCTCTCAGCTATTCCTCCCCTGGCTTAGTCCCGCCGTCACGTCCGTCTACCCTCGCACACTTATTAACCCCTCACTTCATAATCCAATGCACACTACACGCCTAGCAAGAAAGTTGATTCAAAATTGCTTGAACCTCAGAGAGGTTATTCAAAACCTTTTATTGTGCGTGCTTCCAACATCCACTCATAATCATTCCTGTGCTTATCAGCAACAATTAATTATGTGGAATTTCCAAAGAAAGATAAAGAGGAGCAAGCGTAAAAATAGAAAATACAGTTATAGTTTGATTTGGTAATTACATCTAACGACATCTGCAATGAGGGGAGAAGAACTTGTTGTAAGTAGACGGTTTATATCTCAGTATGCGTCCCGTAGGTGAAATGTACAGGTGCGAGTGAAGTGGCTGAGGGCTTGACCATCGTAATGACTTCGTCTTCGTCCCTCTTCTCGTTGTCCTCTCCGTCGTCGTCCTTGACGAAGTTAATGTTGCGGGTGAGCATGTCGAGCGTGAAGTCGTTGCTCTTGCAGAAGTTTAGGATGAAAATGGCAGTGAGGACGATGAGGAAGCCGCAGATGAGCCCCGTCCAGTCCGGAGCGGACAGGTAGGAAAACTCCCGGAAGAGAATCGCAGATGCGATGATGACACACGTAGTGAACATGACGTAATAAATGGGAGTGACGACGGCCGTGTTGAAAGTGTCCAGCGCCTTGTTTAGGAAGTTCATTTGGACAGCGACGCAGAGGACGAGAGTGAGGAGACAGAAGTAGGTGAGCCAGTTCGTGAACTCGTTCTTGACTCCGGAGATGGTGTTGGAGAAAGCGAGGCCGAGGCCCTTCACTGACATGACACTCAGTGACCCGATCATCGCGCACACTCCGATCCAGATCAGCAATGTCTTGGTCGATGTGGCCGCGTACTTGACACGGAAATGGTAGATCAACACTAGACTCGTCGCCGTCACCACGTTCACGTAAATGATAAAGATGGGGTTGCTGATTTTGAGCTGGAGATCGCGCATACTTGAGATCTCCTTTTCCTGCGGCGCATGAAGAACGATGACGGTCGAGCCCAGAGTGCACAGGAAGCAGCCCACCTTCCCCAGAACATTCAGTCTCTCTTTGAGGAACTTGGACGACAGAATCGTTGTGACCAGCACACTGAGAACTCCTAATGTCGACACAACAGATGCAGGCGCGAATGTGTACGCGACGAAATTCAAAACCTCCCCGAACGCCATCGAGATGAGTCCAGCCCACCAGGTGCAGTCTTTGAGATATCCGAAGCCGCCATGACTCGCGCGCTTCCCGTCACCTCGCAATTTGATCAGGGCCAACTTCTTCACAATGAAACTTACTCCGATGAACAAACTCGAGGCCACCGACAGACCCACTCCAATCCAGAAGCCAACGACGTCTTTCTTCGGCACGTACAGTGGCGCTTCCGGTAACTGGAACGCTTTCTCCGTCGTCATCCTCACTTCACGTCAAAACTTGCACTTTCTACCAACTTCAACTTGGCATCTTGCGCTACTTGTAGTGCAAAACGGACTTTTTACAAAGAAACCAACGCACCGTTACTCCCTACGCACTTGACAATGCAACTGGAGAGAGTGCACCTGAATTTTCCAGCAGAAAGATTGGGAGGAGAAGCCGTTAGAGAAAACTAAAAGGCGCATTGAGTGAAGCGAGTGCGATTAATTTCGCCTCACATTCTGCTCTTCAAGTCAAGGATAAAGAATCGAGAGGCAGAGAACTTTGTCACCTACGCTTGTCCATTCGCCCGTCACTGCAACCGAATCTTATCGTTCCTTATCTCACCTCCTGACTTTCAGTCACACTACACTCTAACTTTCCGCCTCAACTCTTCCTCCCACGCTCATGCCATGTCATATCCCTCACAACAACCTACTGCGTATCTCTTTTCCTGCGTCAATACTCGTGAATCACAAACACCACGTCAAACGGTACTCCTAACATTTCTGGTTAATACTCGCTCATAACTACATACAAAATAAAATTACTCGTGTAATTGCAACAGCGCAATAAGGTCTAAAGTCGCCATGGCTCGAACACCGTCACAATTGCAACGAATTACAACTGCCATAAAAAGACAATAGCGGTAAACCCATTAAATTGTAAACGGCGTTGTATCGTTGTAAACTTACAAAATTGTAAAAATCACCATGGAGATGCAGAATAGTTACAAAATGTAGTAACTTTTACGAAGTTTGCATTCTATGGTGATTTTTACAATTTTGTAAGTTTACAACGATACAACGCCGTTTACAATTTAATGGGTTTACCGCTAATAACAGCGTTTTTGTCTATCGAAGAATAAACAAAGTCAATAAACATGAGCGCGATCGGGTGACCGTGCCTCGTCTACAAATAATGTTCCCATCCACAGTTACCAAGAGGTGTAGAGTTGTGTAGATTTTTAAAAATTTGCACGACTTCAAAGAATTGAGCGGAGATGAGAAGGTATGGAGTGTAGAAGGATCGGGTTCACCGTTGACAAGTCGTGCATCTGTTTCAAACGGATTTCTTGAAACAGGCAAGTGAATTTGCTTTGAGGCTTACACACAATCGTCGCACTAATCTCACAACGCTTCGTTTCCATTAACACTGGATTTTAATCCGTATGTTTTTGTCCATTGTTCGTCCGCACTTGTTTCTATGCTTACTACAAATACCCTTCTAAAGTGTGTGCACATTGCAAACAATAGCATTTCGCTAATCTTTGGGTATTTGTACCCGAACCTCTTGTGAGCTGATTTTGAAATCTTGGAACATAACTGCCATAGCGTAGCCAGCTAATTCGGATTTGAGTCGATATTTGAGTCCATTTTTGACATAGGCACCGGATGAGTGCTTCTGAAGAGTTGCCAACGGTGCGTGTATGGAGTCACTTACAACAAGTGCTCTGACAAGATGCAGTGATAAGCTTTTCCTGTGTACCTTGCACATACCTACAGTACCTATGTAATTAGGTAGACGTATTAAACCTTGTATTGTGGGTGCATGTGGAATTCATATCTTTGATTAAGCCCCAATCCAAAGCCGCTAAAGCGTACGTGTTTGCTCGCGAAAATGGTGAGTGCAGACTCTATGCATGTGGGCATGGCGATGCGTCTTTTGATTTACAGTTTTACATTTGCACAGCCTGCTGTCACTTCCACTTCCAGCTCCAGCTAAACTTCCAGCTCATCGTCAGCACTAAATACGAATTTCCCTCAAATTCATAAAGTACACATAAGCAAATTGTATTACGAGCGATAAATACGTTAGTGTAGATTGAGTGCGCTGGGGCTGGTGTGCATTGTATGTTCTCCAAGGAGTGGCCACACACTCAAGAAGGATTCCACCAAGTCCTTTGAATCGAGCGTCAGAAACGCCGAGTGCAGCAAAAGGGGGACGGTTAATAAAAATAATAAAATCTGCTTAGGTATGCCTAGAATGATGCGATGAATTGCGATCGCATCAAACAACCTCAGCAATTTTTATACTAAAGTCAATTCTGCTCCAGACATTATTACCACTTTGATCTGAAATCAGAGCACAGCAAAGCGGAGGGACGTTTCTCCTTCCTCTTCTCGCCACTCCAAGGGCACAAAATTTTATGCAACTGCCACTTTCTACACGGTCAACAAAAGTCAGTTAACTCCCAACTTTAACGTTTTCTCAAAATATTACTTGAACAATTGTGGCTTTCATTGACGCTCGTTTCAGCTTACTTTTGCTCGTCTTTCATTCTCTGCCAGTTGATTCAGAAAGCACAGCGTTAGGCGCAATACAACCGTGGATGAACTTGAGGGGAATTCACTTGCGTTGGTTAATCACAGAGCGTGGGAAATAATCGAAGGTCGTGGCTTTATTGGGGTACGGGAGTGAACAAGAATCTGTGATGACGGCTAGGTATGAATGCTACGGCCTTAACTATGCAATACTATGCATGCACTTGCAGTACAGTTCGTCTCATAATAATAGGGGATCACGTTTTTTTGAATTCTATGCCAAATCGTCAGCAATTTAATTGAGCATTATTTTTTATATTCTTACTACTAACACTAGTGCTTCTGCAAAAAACTAGCCTTTGGGAAATTCCGTTGTAGCAATTAATTATTGCAAAAATTCGAAAAAAATGCTGTCTCAAAATAATAGGGGATTCCTGGTATTATTACACATTTTTACTTATTAAAGTAAACTAGTCAAGTTATAATGGCCAAACTTTGTAGTTATTGCAAGATGTCTATTAGCTTTAAAAATAATCATTCGCATCAGAAAAGTAATGCATTTCAAGGACGCTGCATTCAAAAATGTTGCACCGCGGTGACGATTTTAAGGTACATTTTTAGAATCTCAAACTGCGAAATGGCTCTATGGATTTTATTCAATCGAAAAGCATACGGACATTCCACACAATGGTTCACATTAGTATAAATTCAGAAAGTTGAAAATGTTGCCTTATATAAGGAGAAACGCGTCAACAAGAAAAATCCTAGTTCTGCTTTGGGTAAAAATTGACGGATTTTTCATCGCTGCGAATGCCTCCGAATGAAATAAAATTTCAAGAGTGGTCGGGATTGTAGACACATATCAGGGGTATAAGATAAAACATTGAAATATATTTGGATATTGCAGGTCTCCACACAAATCGTCACTTCAAGATTGAGTGCGATTTACCCTATGTACTTGCATGCATTTTTATGGGAATCAAAAACACCGTTTTTTTGTCTGCGCCTGCCATTACAAAATCCATTTTTAATGCTTCATATTATACCCCTGATATGTGTCTACAATCCCGACCACTCTTGAAATTTTATTTCATTATTTCCCAAAGGCTAGTTTTTTTTGCAGAAGCACTAGTGTTAGTAGTAAGAATATAAAAAATAATAATTAAATTGCTGACGATTTGGCATAGAATTCAAAAAAACGTGATCCCCTATTAATATGCGACGCACTGTAGATTGAATTGAATGGAAACAGATGTTGAGGATAACGCGGAATCCTTCCACATATGCTTCCACACATTGATTCAATTTCATTTGCAACATATTTCTGGTTTCCATTTAATGTCCTCAGCACCACTTGGCTTGAAAAGTTGACTCCAGTCATCGTTCCGCAGAATATCTGGAGCGATGTAAGCGAGGAAATAAGAAAGTTGGAGGAAGCTCACTCGGGGGGACGAATCGCATTTTAGACCTAATTCTAATGTTTTAATTGACACGCTCTTCAAAGTTGCTGGAATGTTGAGACGCAGAATTTATTTATGGCAGATGCGAAAGTGGTTGCTTTGGGCAATAAGTCACTTGATGCAAGTCCTGGTCTAGAATCTTTTATGCGGGGCTTTTCATTCAGCGCAACCTAGAGATAAAGTGATTAAGCACGTAATGGATGTATCGTCGTATGCCCGAATATGATGATGGTTGTCGCGGTTGAGAAAAATACCAAATTGTTCGCATGCTCAGCTCAATTACTCCCTGTCTCTCCTCTGGGCTTCGGTGGAGAGTTTCAGTTTCGCAATTAGCATCATTGGAATCATCAAAAATGAGGTTAAAAGAGCAGCGAGGGCACTTTACATGGACTTACATACATGCGGTAAGTGAGAAGCCGAGACCAGTAGTTAAAATTCAAGTTTACACACCATCGCACTGTCGCAGAAATGCAAGTTACCAGGTTTTCACATGCTCGTCGCAGTGATTGTGAACAGCAAACTTCCAATTATTCCCTGGAAAATAGGAGAAAAAATGTCAGTTAGGAAAAAGTTGTGTTGCTAATTAAACTGAAATTACTGTTGGGGTGCAAGTTGTGAAAATAATCTGGGAGGTATTGGCTGCGGGAAGTTATTTCCAGGTTAAAAATTTGTTTTATGGAGAACTCCACTACATAGATACGGGCTCCTGCAACAGCTCGAACAGTAGAATGCTTGACGGTGCAGTCATAATTGATTCTATGCACTCATTGGGGTAACAGGACAAGGAAGGGAATTCGCTGGTCGCATTGATTTGGTGGGTTGTGTAGGTAGCATGATGATTTGAAACTTTTCTCCACTTGTAATTAAAATAATAAGGAGGACTAATTTGAGGAACACTCGAGTATTCAAGTCTGCCGTGATTCTCATTAAGGGAATATCATTTCTCACCGCAAATTCAATATTGTTTCCATTTCCTATAACTCACTTCATCCGCTCATTCGCGGCAAGTGGAGCGGTGCCGATGCTGCAGTCAGCAGAGCACATTTCCCCATCACCTCATCTTCATTTCCAGTTGCAAATTACAGGAAGGAAATCAATGTCTGGATCTTGTTTAAGGTCGCATTCGCAGTTTTGACGAAACCATCCTTCTTCTATCCAATTACACATGACACCAAGTATTCGGAAATGATTAGTCGTGGCCTGGCGAGACTTAGGTAAAACTGTTGCTGCTCCTCGTCATGCACAACAAATGGAAACCAAGTGCTGCCCTCGTTATGCATACTACTATTGACGGGGCTGAAGCAGCAGTGCATATTCATTGAGATTTCTCGTTTCAGCCCAAGTGCACTTCCACCAGCACACTCCCAATTAATTATAATTTTACATCTGTATGTACCTCCCTGGAGAAATACCGTATTACGGTTTTGTATTCCGGATTAACTCATTATTATTATACAGACGGCGTTCACTCATGAACACATTCAAATCATAATATAACATTTACACGACATTACATGAAGATACAGCGTACCAGTAGGATTAGTTCTATTCATATTTATTAGCTTCGTGAGCGTGGCAAAGAAAGAGAGAAATCCATTACTATTTAGGACCTAAAGCATATTTATTTTAGCCAAACTTTCGATTAGCAGCTGTGACCATCATCAGGGCAAGAAGATAATGACACGGAGTCTTAGATGTTGCATATGGATAGACAAATGTATAAAAGATTAATTAGTATCCTGTCGTTTTCTCAATTTCGCTTTTTTAAAGCTATCAGTGTAATCCATTGGATTATACGCGCTAGCGGGTGGCCAAATAGACGAATCGCAGAAAGCAGACAATTCTGTGTTACCTATGTTATGAAGCACCAGAAGCATTTTCCAATATTTTATGCATATTTTCGAGTTTGTATATACCTAATAAATCTCCTTATGATAGCCCACGTCTCAGGGGTAAAACGCCAAAAAACGTTTAAACAGGGGGCAAAAAGTCCATCGGAGGGGTAAAACAATGGCAAAACGCGTAGCTAGGAAAACCCCCAGCATTACCCAATCAGTGACCATTTGTTCCAGGTGACGAGTATTTTGTCCCGTTTATGGTTTCCTTCCGTTAATAATGCTCTCGTGCAGGCAGTGCTGGCAGAGCAGTTTGCTGGGAGAGCAAAAGCCTAATAACATGATTGGTTGATTGATTTATTCAAGTGCTAAGTAATGAAGTTACTGGTTTTTCATTGCTGACAACCGTAGTCTAACATAAAGTGACGAAAGAGAAAAAAACTAGAATAATACGAGTAAACTATCTTATATAAAAACACTCTTCTGACTACACTTTTGTGGCCCCACACTCTTTAGCCCACACTCTTGTGCCCCACGGTATTTTGCATACACTTTTCTGGCAAAGAATCTGCTACCGGTTCTAGTGCAAACCACGTTGAGAATAAAAAGTTGGGTAGTCGCTTTACATGTTGATCATACAAAACCAAAGGATGGGAAGTTTAGTGCAATTTTTGCCTTTTGGGATGCTCTGTCAGAAAAAATATGCCAGTTTTTTGTTCCCTTGTGAGTTGACTCATTGTATTCTAAAAGTCTTTGAGTACAGCAAAGTTTGGGTTGGCTGACGATGAGTGTGCGCAAAGGAGTAACCCGAATTCCAGGTCAGTAATTTTACCAACATGCTTTCTGCGCTTCAATCCCAATGACGACAAATTGTGCAAACTGTCAATTACGGCAAATCATAATCAATGAATCATCTGTTATGATCAAGACAAAAAATGGTGTAGTTTGGACATTGTTTTTAAAACCATCAAGGTAACTACTGCAGATAAAAATCATGAATTGGTAATAGAGCAATTAAGTATCGATTGTTCATGCGTATCTAATCTCAAGTGTCAATACCTATCCATGTGAACTCATTTTTGTGATATCCATGACCAACTTTGTGCGGTATCGAACTAATCAGCGAACTCCCATTAATACACTCAACTTTAAACACTCATTTGCATGCATAGTAGTGTGAAGGTAATGCTTTGTTCTTTGATTGGGAGAATTACTGAGTTTGATATTCTGCAGTGATTCATCAGCAACTTACAGCAATCCGTAAAATCCAGCAGTTTCCTGAGAAAAGCTCGTCGTAAATTCATAAAAATACTGGTAGCATCCACATTGCGCCGAGGAGTCCAAATTTCTACAGGATTTTCTAACAAGACACGATCCTGCGGCATCAAACTGCTCATCAAAATGATCGACAAAAATGGAGAAGTTGAGCCTCTAAGCTTTAAAAAAAGTAAGTACCTTCGTACAAAATATACACTCGTTGAAATAGTTGAATTTGCCTGTAATCGTATGGGGTGTTTTAAAAATTGCGTTAGAAATGAAAATTGTTGTTTTTTATTCAAGAAATATTTCTACTTGTCGGTGCCATGCTGACAGTTGGTCTGGTGATTTTTATAATGGGGATATGCATAGTGGCCACAAAGCTCGACGATCTGTCCCCAGAAGAAATGGTTGACGCAGCTCTGTCTGCCGTGCCAATTATTGACGGGTAATAAATCATTCCTCAGTGTTGCTACAGTTATTTATCCGTGCAGTAGCTATTGCAGACAAAAGGTCAAGTTGTATTGTTCTTCTGCCGTTGTTTGCAATTTTTGCTTCCTTCTTCACAGTCACAACGATTTTGCTTGGAATTTGAAGCAACTGGTTTACAACGATCTTTTCAAGGTAAACTTTTCGTCCAACCTGAGTCAAGTCGCACCTTGGAAGGACAGTCCCTGGACACAAACGGATTTGCCTCGACTAAAAGCCGGCAGAGTGGGAACAGAGGTAACTATAGCATCATCAAGGTATTCCCCATCAACTTTCTTGGTTGCCCTCTCGTAGGATAACTCTTTTTGTCTTTTGAAATGCGTAGTTCTGGGTTGCACTAGTCGACTGTAACAGCCAACACAAGGATGCAGTTATGCAGACGATGGAGCAGATTGATGTTCTACGAAGGTTAATTCAGGACTACCCGGAAGATTTGCAACTTGCAACAGAATCTGCAGGTGGGACAAATGAACTGATCTGTTCTTGTACGCAGTTGGGATGCATTTTTGGAAAAAAGAATAAATTAAAGTTAATTATGACTGACTAGACATTGAGAGTGCGATGGCGAATGACAGGATTGCCAGCTTCTTAGCCTTGGGAGGAGGACACGCGATCCAGTCGAGCATTGCTGTACTTCGCCAGTACTACGATCTTGGAGTCCGCTCCATGGGACTCACGCACAACTGCAGCACTCCCTGGTTCGTCTGCCTAATTGTTGGCTGAAAAGTAGCATTCGCTCTATCATCGTTAGAGATTGCAATTAATTTATGATATGAAATTAGGGTGGACAGCAGCAGTGATGCGGACGCAGTAAACCCTCCCTTTCCCTACAGCCCTGCCTTGAGTGCTTTCGGAAGTGTACGTTCCACTGCCTTTTGCTCCTACTAATAATTATAAAACAACAACAGACTCAATTACAAGTTGACAACGTAACGCGGCATACTAATTTGGGATGGGACGCGGGTAATTGTGATTTGATTGGATATTATGGTTCTAACGATAATGTTTCCCTTTCATTGAACTTGCAGTCCATAATTGAAGAAATGAATCGGTTGGGAATGATCGTCGATCTGTCTCACGTTTCCAAAGAGGCAACCTTGTTAGTTCTCAAGCAATCTGTTGCACCTGTCATTTTCTCACACTCCGGAGCACGTTCGCTCTGTGATCACCACCGCAATGTGGACGACCAAGTTTTGGAGCTTGTGGTAAGCTATGCTCACTTGACTGCCAAACTCTTGTGCTCACAACATGCTATTCCTTACCTTGCATTGCAAATCCGAAATGGTACTGATCTTCGGTGTTCTCGATTTGAAATTCCTTCTCCGCCCGACTTTTGTATGTGTTCTCTACCTCAAAACCCTTCTCTACCCTACATTAGCGCGTGTACTCTACCTCAAAAACCTTCTCTACTTTGTTGTAGTATTCTACTGCGGCAGAGAACACACACTACAGCGGTAGAGAACACCGCAAACCAGGAGCTCCGAAACTGTAGGGACTAACCTGACTTTCAATTATGACAAAGTGTTGATAAATGTCGAGTTAATACTTATCAGGAAAAAATTACCTTAACCCGGGTAATATTTTTCGCTTTTTTTTACATTCAATTATACTCACTTTTTTCTGCTGATTCCAAATATGCCATTTTTTTTGG
>JAAXYX010002363.1:0-17830 GCA_036851915.1 Ptenothrix huangshanensis
ATAGGTAAATTTGTGAAATTGTCAAATCATCAGAGTTTGTCGTTATTTGTTCAAAATTAGAACTAGCCATGTGGGAGGTTGGAGTTGAATGTGCAAAATAATGTGATTAATTGGGAGAGTACAATAACAAACAAAGAAGTCTCATGGGGTGTCTCATCGTGATCCATTTACCTTCAAACTCAGCCAAATCGGTATTGTTTAGGTCTTAATTCGTTAATTCTTAATTATCTACGAAGCAAGCATAGGATTCTACATCACATCACATCACCAATCCAGATGCAGTACAACCTGGGCAAAATGTCTACACAATGAAGGGTGTACTACCTGCCTACACTATGACTGCATGCATCCCCATGTCATCACATAACAAGACACGCAAACAATCAAAATAACTTTTACACTTCACATGCCTTCTCTTTCAGGCTAACTAATTACGAGTTAAACCATTACCAACCATTATCAACAGTAGCGGTATTCAGTACTTCACTATAACGAATTTTGGCGATGTAACACCTTGGCGTTACAACGACTATTCCTACACGCTCTATAACGCATGTATATGTAACGTTAACTCAATGGAATAAAAAAGTGAAAAAAATTATTGTTTTTATTTTCATTTATTTTTTTGACTGTTTGTTCTGTTACAAGTAACATCCAAGATGTTTTATCAGTAATTGTGGTAGCTTCAATATTTAAGCAGTTTCGGAGAAATAGCGCGCAGCTCTATTTTGCGGAGAAAAGATAATGACTGCATCTAGTTTTTTGGTGAATTCGTTAGTTATTGTGTAGATTGTGGCATCCTTCCTTTGTTCCTGCAATTATCGTTTAGGGAAAGAAGTCCATGTTTAAGCTGTCATAGTGAATACCTACATTGGTCAATTTACGGGCATTACCATCCACTCCGTGATCAAACAGGTGTGCTTTTATTATATAAATAGGCATATTGTCCTTTGCTTCTAGTTTGTGTAAGAATAGATCTGGCAAATCATTACACGATGTAAAATTGTCACTACCATGTGCAAATTTCATAGGTTGTTGTTAAAACTGCATCGCTTTACTCCCGGTCTTCATATTCCATTTTGAATGCATTTGCGAAAGTCATGGGACTATGTAGAACCTTTTGAAATAAGGATTGCATTATTGCATCCATCACCCATCACAAAGACTGGTGATAGATCCGAGCGTTGACAGCCGCAACCACAATCCATACGAAAGGACAAATTACTAGTTACTGAGTTAAATTGAAAAATAAGATTTGTTTGTTAGTATGTATGCAGGTAATGAATGCAGGGCTACAGAATCATTTGTTCACATCTGCGTAGGCTTTCTACGTGAATTCCATCGCAAATGAAATGATTGTAGAAAAACTCCCGATCTGAGTGAATGTGTGTTTGTGTGTGTGGGTATGTTACTATAAAACATACTAGAAGCCAGAATGAACTGATTCACTGATTTGCTTTGGTTTGGGCATGAGATTTTGGTAGTGGGAGCGATTGGTGCATATGTCAGTGGAAAGAGACGAGAGCAAGAGCAAGATCAAGAGCCAGAGCAAGGAAGGGAAGGGGATTGGTTAAAATTTCGACTAAAGAAACAAAAAGTTGTCAGGTCTCTCCTCAAAGTGAATTGAATTGAATGCAATTAGTATTCTTATTGATGATTGAGTAGACATAATGTATCCGTGTAAATACGATCATCATCCTATCCTGCTCGCTTATCTGCCCACATTCATTCCAAATCTCTCAATTATTATTATCCTAGGATTATTGCATTTATTCTTTAGCCTATTCTGTCTCCGTCTCATTCTCTGTCTCTGTCTATCTCTGTCTGTGATGTGATGTGATTTGTGATGGGATTCCGTCTTGAGAATTTTTTATTTGGAGGGGAGCGCTAATTTTTGATTGGGTAAAATATGTAAAATCAACCAACACCATCAAATCAACACCAAGTCGTGGAAGATTGTATACGAATACGAATAGTAATTGAAGGTCTAATTATTTGTGAGCATATAAATAAATGGAGGGAGACAAAACATGTTTCATGTTTGGCCGGTTGGCTTTGCTTTTGGCTTTGGTTCGTGTTATCATGTTCAGCTGACTAGTGAGGTGAGCATGAGTTGCGTTGAGTCGAGTTGACTTGAGTTGAGCTGAGTTGACTTGAGTTGAAATGGAATGAAATGCAATAGAATGAATTGAATTGAGTGGAGATGCAAAACAAAACAAAATGGGATGCATGAAAGAATGGATGGACATTTGATTGGATGTTGGATATTAGTACACATACCTACATATGTTTATGTGCATGGGTATGTGTTGCCATATGCAAACTCTTCCACGAGTCCACCAACAAACTATCTATGAAAGCATCGGGAACCAAAACATTGAAAATTCTATAGTCCTTATTCACATGTTACCTGGGTATATTGAGTTGGAACATACTTTGCATTGAAATAGTGCAGATTTTCTGCTTCTTTTATCGCTGGATGGTTTAGCTTCTTGTCATGCATGTATGCGCATATACCTATATCTCCATTATTTTGGTCATTATTATGAATTAAGAATTAAACGCCTACACGTGATCTTGAAAGAGATGTGCAAGAGTCTCACTGTTTTCTGCCTCCAAGACCGTCGATTGTCTCTAGAGCCTTCCCTTCATAGTCATTCTATCCAAAGATATGCTTCCTTATATGTTTCGCTAGTCAGAGCATCCAACCTTTGGTCGTGTATCTTGCCTAGCATCGGAAGGACGTGGTGAAAGCGTAAAAACAAAGATCCAATGAATGATCACAGCACACTCGTGTATGTATAACGTGTCATATGCATACATGCATCGTTGGGATGCAAAAAGCAAAGCAGTTCACACATTTTGCAGTCAATTAGGATTTTGAGAAACTGAAGGCCTGGTTTAAGAGATGAACGGCGGACAGTGGTTGCATCATGCAATGCTGAATAGCGTCCCAGGAAGAAAGGAAGACAATATGGCGGATGTGGTTGGTAAGAATTTGAGTTGAAAAGTTAAAAAGGATGGAGATGAAATGAAGGGAATTGAAGAGAATATCAAGTTGGATTTTGTTAATGACTTGAGAGGACAGAATGACTGGAGAGATACGAGGAGGTCTGCAGTGTGCAGAGGTGAAAGGTAAAAAAAGTCAAAAAGTTGCTTGCATAGCATGGCTTGTTGTAGGTTGATGGTTGCTGGTTGTTTGTCGCTGGTGTCTTGCTTGCTTTACCTGCAACTGACTGAGATATGTAGCTTGTGAGTGGAAGAGTGGAGTCGGTGCCTGCCTGGTTGTGTGTAGGATGCAAAAGTAGCTTAGCCATACAAGGACTTAATGGGTGGACTTGTAAACCTGTAAAACTGTTCTTCAGCACTCATGTGATATAATATAAGCTAAGTGTTGGTGTGCATGGGTATATGCATGTGTACAATCTGCATATCTCCATGTTCTCTGCACTTACATCTGTACACACAAGCTAAGCCAGAAGAATCAAATTTTCGGGAGGAGTATTTTTTCTCCATGTACTTACGAGTTTGAGTTTTGAAGCCGAATTATTTTCATTCATACAGATAGGTATAGTGTACACTACAATGAGGGAAGATAGAACATAGGGTTCAGGTTGGTGAGAGGTGTACGTGAGAGATACGATGAGATACGATACGATGGGAGCGAAGAGCAGAAAAGACCAACAGACCAACAAGATGATCAAGACGAAGACGACGACGACGACGAAGTACGCGTGGAACATCCCTTCGAAAAATGCTCATCCATTCTTTTCTCGAGACTTGCATGCTGAGGCTGCAAATAATTGTGGCAAAAAAACAACCCATAGTCAGCCCACCTCTTTTTCCCGTTTTGGATAAAACCTAATTAAAATATGTACCGTAAACTATGAGTCATGCACAGAAATACGAATAGGAATACGAATTGGAATCCGACGACGTCCACGACTACGAAATTCAAATCATAGATAGAAAGAGAGCGAGGGACATGATATTAGTGAAGTCGAGCTATCTCTTCTCCTCTTCCACTGTCGCTGTAGTTTCCCCTTCGTCTTCGTCTCTTTTGATCCTTGTTGGTCGTCCTCGTTGTCATACGGCAAAGTTGTCAACATTATCTCTTTCGTTGACATATTTGCATACTATTGTACTTTATAGTTTATAGCAGTGTATTGTCATGAATCGTATGCTGGTGTGTAGCAGGTCCTAGAGCAGGGATGTATGGTAGCCAGTAGGCTCTGTCTGACCATATGTGTGCATGTGTATGAAAGGAAAGAAATAATCATATTTTTTTATTTTTGTATTTTTATTGTGCAGTCAAGAGGATTTCTTGAAGATTCCCTCTATCGCTATGGGTATTCTATGGTTATTGACATTGTAAACGTCAGTTGTGTCGTTGTGGAGAGCTAATGTAATTGACTGAGCCTGGGCCGGGGACTGAAGCTCGGACGAGTATGGTTGTTCATGGTACTTTGTGTGAACTATATGACATACCTCTCCGACTTGATCACTCATTGACACAGGGGGGAAAGAGCAATAAGAGAATGGGATGACCACTCGATCATCTGTTTAAGGGATGGTTGATAGTTGTGCGAGTGAACTGTCCGACTGTCCGACCAGCTACGTACGATCCATCACAACAATCTTTGACATCCACTTTTCCTCTTCGGACTCCACCGTCTATAGTCCCTCCACCACCGACATCCATGCATCATTTGCATACACGATCTTTCTGCTCCTTGACGTTCGACCGAGTCTCGCGGACTCGCGGACTCGTACATATCTATTTAGCTGTGCGTGTAGGTAAGCATGAGCAAAAGGATTATTGAATGACTGCGCTGGGTGCAACAACAACATTATTTCCTCTTTAGTATTTGGTGGAGTAACCACAGTAATTACGAGCGGAACGCTTGATTTCCTATTGAAAATGGAGTGATGGCCCAGAGCACAAAGTCTATATACTCACCTGCGGAGCTGACCATTTACAGAGGTTTAAGTAGTGATTTGTGCAAAGGTCAACAGACATATGAGGGATACTTTCTATACGCCCACTAAAAACTCCTATCTCCTCTCTCTCTCTCTCTCTTTCATGCTCGCTCTTTCTCTATCTCTGTAACAAGTAATCGTAAGACGACGAAACGAGCAAACTGGCAAACCAACAGATTAAGAAGACACACGGCCATGCCATGCCATCCATGCCATATCCTATCCTATTATTCCATATAACAGCTTTAGTTATTAGCATCTTTCTCTCACTACTACAACCTCAGAGAATTATGAATACACTAACTGAATAAATATGCACGCATACACTTGACTCTCTATCTCGAACTGAAACCAACTGAAAAGCATTTTATGCATAAGGAACGGCGACCGGCAATCAGAGTTAACTCCACATAAAAAAGACAAAACGAATTCTTATTGGTAGTTTAGAGGCATAGTGGCATATCTATATATAAATCTTCATATATAGCTATACCAGGCAGTTGTAGTTAGTGACGTTGGTGTTGGTGTTGGTCTTGGTATAGTAGCTATACAACTATATACGTAGATCCCGTGCACACAGTACACAGCACACTCCACACTTTCAATTTTTAAGAGATTTTTTGATCTAGAATGTTCCAGAAATATCTTGAGCACAAGCATAGGGTTATTGATGGTCATATATGAAGTCATTCCAGTCCATTGGCAATGGTAATGGCATGACATAGTGTGGTATGGCATGGCGTGGCGTGGCGTGGTATCGCATGGCATCGAGTGAATGGATTTGCTGTGGAAACGGAAAGGAACAAATTTAGCAACAAGAAAACAACTTTTAGAATAACAATCCTTATGATCTGTATTCCTTGTTCTTCTTTTTCTTCAGCATTGGCCCATCACGTCAGCCTAAACTTTGTCGAGGAGAGAAGACAATAACTTAGGAACGAGCCATTGAAAACTTATCAAAGAACGAGCAACCAAACCAAACCAAACCAAACCAAGCCACAACCACAACCACCTCCAGTCCACAAGACTCCAATGCTTACTCAGTATTACTCATTCACTCACTCAGACCTTAGATCTGCACTCGCTTTTCTACAAATATGGACTTTTTCCACCAACCGATCTTATTTTAGGAATCCAAGATAATCATCACGTTCTCCTTGTTCTGTTTTTCTGCAACTCTCCGTTTTTATCTCCAATTGATATGTACACACAACACACCTGAGCATAGAGGAAAACGTGGGAAACCAGATTTAGGCATAGGCATAGGTATTCACTACGATCGCTTCAAATTGCATCATATTACATGATCAGCAAGAGTAATAGCAATTCCTATCGATATTACTACGACGAAAGCGTTTATTCTGTAATTAAATTATTGACTGAGTATTCTAGACTGACATGACCACTTTGCTGACGTTTAGAAACTAAAAAGGAATGTCAACTCAGTTATGGGTTGTTTTTTTGTGCCAAGACACTACCGTACTCTCTTAAATGAGTTATGTCAATGCGTAGTATTTGAAAAAGGAATGCAAAGTCACATAGAAAAAAATGTGTTGGGCTTTTATTGTAAACCATGTAAAACGGTTAATAAAATGCCTTGAAAAGTACACTAATTATTATTATCTCTTATTGTGTAATTGCATGGCTGTGATGCGAGTGAGTATATTGTAGTGCAGTGCAGTATGAGTATGGGGAAGCGTTGTCTCGTGTCCAAATCCTAACAGGTAGAGAGATACGTATTAGGTAGGTAGGTATGGGACGTAAGTAAAAGCACATGCGATGGACATTACGTGATGATATTCGAACGAAAATGAATAAAACGATTTGTTCCTTTTAAGGAAGTCGAAGTTTACGGATAGGAATAATTACGTCACGTAAATACTTCAGCGTGTACTTACTTGATTTCTTACTTAAATCATTCTGTGTGCCTCTTTCATCTGAACGATTGTGTTTGTGAGATGCACTTTACTTTATACGTAGTATCTATACACTTAATTAATTAAGCAATGAAATGAGTAATGAGAAGGTATGAAAACTTGTTTTAGACGCTGACAGTCAAGTTTACTACACTCTTTACTGTGTTTACCCTAACCAAATTATCTATATACACCACCATTTGCCCAAAGACAGATAGGTATAAGGTAGCTGTAGCTATGCATATAATACAACCAAGTACGCACACATAGGTAGCTCTATGGGAGTCTATAGGGTGCAAATAGACCTTTTTGCTTTTGACAATCAATAGGAAGGCAATATGTACGTAGGTATTCGAAACATAGGCATAGCATAGAGAAGAACGGGGAGAAACATTAGGTATTCTCATCCATCTAAAGAGCAAGACAACCATGAGTAATGATACCACTTTAAATAGTTATCATATCATTGTCTGATTGTCACCTGAAACAAGCTACACCACCTCAGTAATTACTATTACTACTGTTGATAAGGACCACTGTTCAATTCTTCAAATTGCCATTCTCGGTCCCAAGTCAAAACGTAAAGGAAAAGGTAAAGGTGAGCATACGTATGTATACAGACATGCCTTTCAATTTCCAATTCACTGCTACTTACTTGCTTTCTGACTCTGTCTACTTGCTTGTTCTCACACTCGTCCGCCGTGCTCTCTTCCCTCGATGCCACTAAACACCAAACTCCATGTAGTCTAATACCCTTCTGCTTTTATCCTTTTTCAAGTGTCACTGTGACATACTGTGTCGTGGAGTACGAGGAGAATTTTTTATCGGTGGTTTTATTAGGAAAATACAGTATACATGTTCCATGTTTTCTGTAACTTTGTAGCTGTAGCTGTTCGTTCGTGTGAGTAATGGAATGGAGATGGGAGATTTTTGTGTGATATTGAGAATGATTTGTAGTAGAGTTCCTCGTCAGTGATCAGCGCGCACACATACATAGACACACAGATGGTTGGAGACAAAATTGTGTGCCACTTCTTTAACCGTCCTAGACTCCACTGCTACGTTTCTCCGTTCCTACGACGATGGACTAGAGGCTCATAATAATATATCTATTTTATTTCAACTTTCAACTGATACTTGGCGAAATCCAATGAAAACTTACAACGTTGATGATTAAATGAAGACTTGCTCAAATCTGAAAACAGATAAAAATAGTTGTTCACTTCGACTTGTTCCTCGTCCTCATGCTATGCTACACACTGGATTTAGATGTAGGTATATCCACTCAACACACCACACTTCACGTAGACACACGGGACATTAGCACGTCCCCGTCGTACACAGTTCTTCCGGATTTTGGGATTTGAATTTTCTGTGAAAATCTTAATACGAATCTTGCATTGCAACGCAACCAACCTGTGTGCACAGATTCCTATCAACATGGATATGAATGCAAATGCGAATTTTATTTGTGTCAGGAAATAATATTTGAACATCTCTCATTACTTACCAGAGCAAGAGACACGCACTCACCCGGAGCAAATGTCGTGTAGATGAAACTGCAGTTATACGTACTCGGAGCGACCCCGGATACGATTCTCCTCACTGTATGCTGCTTT
Organism: Ptenothrix huangshanensis; assembly: GCA_036851915.1. Classification (NCBI taxonomy): domain Eukaryota; kingdom Metazoa; phylum Arthropoda; class Collembola; order Symphypleona; family Dicyrtomidae; genus Ptenothrix; species Ptenothrix huangshanensis. The sequence continues at coordinate 8,516 of JAAXYX010002363.1, forward strand.
TTTCGCAATTTAGAGTTCAGGAGCATTACGAATCCACTTTCGAATAAATCAGATTCATTAGTTGAAGATTTGACAATTTTCCCATTCAGACTGTGGACGTTGTTTTGTTTTAATTTGTGTAGCGAATTTTCTCGATATCTTCACTACTTACGATGAATTACATTTACGTGTCTTGATTTTGACCTGTTTTTTCGCTTTTAAAGGATGCGGATAAAAATCAATCAAACTGCCTACATGATGTAGTGTCTCGCTACGGTGGGCGCAATTCCACTACAAATACCTACAACTTTTTCCCTTGATATCCAGAATACAGAATAAGAATTCGGAGAATTCGGAATCATAGATTCTGTCTAGTTTTCTCTTATCCCAATAGTCAAGGTAATATCAATTTGTAATTCGTTTTCCAGGAAACATCATTCCTACTGAAGATGAATGGGTTGAAATTAGTGAGGTTTCATTTCTTCGTAGACATTATACAAGAGAAATATCCTCTTCAAATGATTATTGCTTGTGACTTGGATTTTGGTTTGGCTTTTGATTTTGATTTTGGCTCTGGTTTTGGTTTTGATTTTACGACTGAAAGCAAGGCTTAAAATCATGTCTTTTAAAAAGGCAGTCCAATAAAATCATTGATTTTTACTTTGATAACGCATGTCCTTATGTCTGGGGTAAACCAGTAACGCTTTCTTAAGCTTGTAAGACAACCAGTGGACTGATGACAATGTGCAAAATACATAATTCCGCCATACAGTATTTTGTGGGGGAGGAAGGTCGCTTTGATTTTGAAAAACTGTAAGGCAGCATCCATACTGTATGAAATGCATATACCAGAAACACATACAATCACTATACAATGACGGTTTGGAAGCTGTGGGAAATTTGCATATTCTATATCGACAGGAATACGTAGGTAGGTGAGAGTGTAGGTTGATTAGATTAGGGTTAGAAAATTTTACGATAAGTCAAAGGTTCAATCATCCTCCCATATATTCACAACGACCATCACTGGTTTAACTGGCCCGATTATGAATTCATTTCGTTCTCTCGGTCCCATGTTGTCTTTCGTCTCTGCGAGCTCAGCTTTCACCACCATTTGCCATTGGTTTTTCTTCCAAGCCAGCGTGCAAGCAGACGAAAACAACTGGGACAATGAGTTCACTGACAAAGCTTCTCAATGAAGGTGTACCTTTACAAAAACATTCATTGAGTGTCACTCCAGCCTGCTTCTTCACTTCTTCCATTCGCATACCTCTTCACACACACAGTCGAACCAAAAAGCTGGCCGGGTGAAGAAGAATGGAGGGATGACAGTGAAAAGTCCAGAGGGTTGTTGTAGGTGTATGATGTACTACAATAATGTGAATCTGATATGGAGATGAAGATGCTCATGTTCCCACTTCCAACTACACCTTCCATTGGCTCACATAAATCGTTATAATTTCAGCAACGCATTTTCTGCTCAACTTACTTTATTATCTATCCTTTGTACTTATATCCTATTGACTTGTCTGAACAAACAGGGACGATTCATGTAGCAATTCATTATTTGTCGCTTCTTTTCTTGCATCACTATAGTGATCACTCCTAACTACTAGGGACTAGGGACCAGGGACTGAAGGGTGACACCCTGTGCTTTCACATTCTCAGTTTCACCGTTACACATCGAAGTGTCGTACATATTTATTTCAAATTGTGAAAAATTATATTTTAAAAATAGATTCTCATTGAGTTTGTTTGATGAATACAAATACGAATTGCGAATAGGAATGTGATGGATAGAAACATCACCGTTTCGATGATGATGATGCATTGGGGATGCTGCATTAGATCTTCCACTATTTATTCTTTTAGAGCCATTGACAATCTAAAATTGCAGGGTAATTGAAAGAAAAAACGAAGTTTTTGTAAATCGAATCTTACTGCGGAATCTTCTCAGAAAGTTATTTACTGGATTAAAAACATTTGTGCCTTTAAGCTTTTGGTTCACCACAGTCACTTTTTGGAAGCATGGTGCCGGAAAAGACAACAAAAACGAATCAACACACTCCATACTCATACGTACATACATTCTATGATTAAGCTCAAGATTCATTTTATTATGAGATCACATGAATGCTAACACGTCTTCCTCTGGATTTCCAAACATGAAAATGTCCGTAACATCACGAACTCCATGTCGAGCTAAAAGTTCACATGTTAATATTAGTATATCGTAATACTAGAGAGTTGCGAGTGTATAGCTTATGCCTGGCATCCTTATCATTTCATTTGCTTCGGGAATAGTTGCTTAGTTATGAATAGACACAGGACTACCGTGGTTGAGACGACTAACGACGTGCAGCTTTTGCCTCGGCTTGATTCTATATTTCTCCTTTCTCTTGTCACCTGAGTGAGTGGGCGGCATACGTAATATTCGATGGATAAAAGTGAACTCTTACACTCAACTTTTTTTCATGATTTCCTCCCATTTACGTCAAAACCTTACTTTGTAATGAGAAAGTTAAAAAGTTGGAATTCCATGTTTTCACTTTGCTTACGTAGTCGTAATCTATTGACTATTGAGTAGGAGAATGAATGTGAATCAAAATAAATAGACAGCTCTATTTGTGTAAGGGTAATGTGGGCGGAAAATGAGAATGAAATTAAGAAGCATGAAATTAAAAATTGTATCTACATTTATTTAATGTTTTTATTTCATAATCTTTCTGCCACAATATTTACCCAGGTACACATGTTTATTTTATGCAACCCATTTTGTTATGGTGTCCATCCCTTATAAATAGCAAGTTGACAACGTCACGCTTGCAAGGTGTGAGATCAATTTAAGTATTTGTTTATTTGGCACAACAAGTGAGTCCAAGAAAACAAAGTTACGGAACCGGAAAGAGTCGAAGTGGAAACATTATCATATCAATAGCAGTATTTATAGAATTGGAATCGACTATGAAGAACCATACATAATTTGATCGCTTTACAGCTTCGTCAACACTTCAGTCAGAGGTTTAATTCGCCCACTTTTTGTTCAATTTAAACCTCAAACAATACAAAGATAGAAAATGCACGGCTTCATTGAATAGAGGAAAAGGGTAAAGGTCGGGTCTAACACTAGCATAACGATAGCATTGTCACGGCACGGCATGCCTTGCTAGGTTCAAAATAGTAATTAATTGGAATCCAATATCCACGCAAGATTTCCCACAAGTTATTACATGCGACACACGAGAGGTAAAAAGTAGTACGTAATATGTATGTATCCATGGATGCATCCAGGTAAGTATTCCTATTGTCTCGTCCTATCACAATATGTAGTACCGAAACCAAATTAGCACAATGTATGGAAGCTTGAAAAATATACTATTTGTAGATGATTGATGGCTTCATCGAATGACGAATGTTGAGAAAGTCCTGTCGTTTGGAGAAAGAAAGCAGCATCGTTAGTGATAGTGACGTCAAAAATGTGGAAAACGGAAAACTCTATCTGTACTTTTATTATCTTCAGGGTGTAATTGAAATAGAGTAAGGTATTTTATGTACACATTAATCTATGTGATTATTTGACACTTTTCTTTTCCGCTGATGGTGTTCACACAAGCAGAAATAGCATTTCGAGTCGAATCGAAATGCAAGCTTGAATGTAGTATGTTGGTACGCGTGACAGGGACGTTTCAAATTTTAACATTCAACGATCACTTGATCAGTATTTTCTCTTTTGTTATTTTTTCGTCGCATAAGTCAGACTCGTGGAAGGCAATGCGTATGTATTTATGTTTTGTAAACTAGTATTGACGTAGTTTCTTTTATTTTTATCACTAATTGGGAGTTAATGAGAAATGAAATTAAATAGGAGACACATCTCGATGGCGATGGCACTATTGACGTGGAAAATGAAAACAATGCATGATAAATACACATGTTAGGTACATACATAGTACATACAAACGAAGTTCCTATAATGCGTTCGCAGATTAGGTAGACATACGGCTTAAATCGTGATTATATCTTATTGTGTTTGGGTTTGTCAGCAGTCAGCACCGCTTTGGCAACTTCATTGATTAAAATATTAAATTATTTCCAAAACCATGACAACAGAAATGTACAGTAGGGTGAGCAATAGTGGCATTCCACCAATAAATTCTGGATTAAATTAACAACTAAAAATGATGTAGGTACATCGAAAAATTGTCAACATATTTATGCTGTGGAGTTGTGTTTAAGAGTTAAGAGTAAAGGAGGGAACGGCAGAAATTAAAACACCTACATATAGGTAAAGGGAAACTCTATTTGTATTCAAACACAATGTGAAGTATGTAACAATGTAACCAGAAGAAGCGAGAATCGACAGTTAGCAACAGACAACTAGGTTATGCAATGTTCAAATAACGCACAAAAGTGACCATTAAGGATTTCTGCATCAAAATTTGAAACACAGTCGAATACCATAATTTATTTATTTTATTAATAATTAATACTTACATCATTCAGCACTATCCTAAAAACAAAATAATTTTTGGATTTTGCGCAAACGCCGAGGCGCCCGTTTTTTTAACCAAATAATTTTAAAATTATGTAAATGGAGAAACGCTGTTTATTTATTTTCAAATTAGGATGACACCTTTTATTGAAAGTTCAAAATTAAATATATTTAAAAAATAATCTCGTAGAGAAAAACACGCGCTTTCATGAACACTATCTACCTAAGCGCTGCTCCTTCAAACACGCTCGCGACAGCTCGTTGAATACAAAAACGAAAAAATTCAAAAAACTCCTTCAGTGCTAAACGAGCAATGTAATGTAAATCTTGGATCAAGTTATTACAATTTGTAATTTTATTGCGATTTTAATTAGCAACATTTTAGTAGCGAGTTGTTACACAAACTGGGAATATTTTATGCAGCTGTCTTTTTCCATAAAATCGCGACATTTTATTTTGCCTTGTTTTAAGACTTTGTTGGTAGACCAAGCAATAAAAATACATTAATTCCATTTTTGCTCATGGGGTGGCTGGTATTATTAATAATAGCACTAGCCATCAGCCAACAATGTAGACTCCACACAGAAACAAGTAGATGTATATGGGTGGCTTAGGCCACTAACTGTAGTTCAAAAATATTTAAATTATTTCACTAAAGGGCGATTTTTTCGCTCTTCTTCACAGGACTGCTCCTTATACTTCCGCACTTCAGCCATATATTGACCCCAAGCATCTGTTCGCCCCTGTATCAAATCACATTATTAAAAATTATTTTCAAAATGGGACACAGTGAAACAGACAAAACAAATTTAAAAAAATGTAATGTCTTGTAGAAAGATTTTGAACTAAAACACGGTCATAGATTCATACGGTCCAATACAAATGCCATTCCAACTTAGGTGCATTTCTACCAACAAATTCAAACAGATAACCACTAATAAGTGCAAAAAGTAGCAAAACTAACTGACCGAATTAGGAAAACTTGAGTTCATAAATATTTTTGGGGAAGATATACTGCTTACGAGTATTTACGTAAATATGGTATAATAAATACCTACGTATCATTATAGAATCCATGAAATGTTGATAGAGTGGAATAATTGTGAAAATCTTACTTGTGCTGCACTTCCAGTTCGAGGTTTCTTAACAACTCCTGTGGGCAGAACCCTTCCCCCTCGCCTTTTACCCACCTATAAAGAGCTTTCAAGTTACAACCAACTGGATTGACAGAAGCGATTGTGATTTGTTTCTTTACAATACAATATCCACTAGTTGTAAAAAATCTAAGGGCATATCAGACTAGTCATGTCTCCATAACGAAAAACAGTCTGCCCTAAACTGAGAAAAAACAATGAAGACAATACCATTATGGGCACTGGTTTTTTGATTTCCTTTTCTTCCTCTTTTTCCTCCGCTGTGTCATCTGTAGGCTCTGCCGTGACCTTGACGTTAGAAACAGAAGGAACTGGATCCGACGAAGAATGTTTAGGAGTCGATGAATACGGGGTTGCTACAGTTTGCTGAGAATTCATGGAAGGCTGCTGTTGCCTACAAGGTGCACTTTGAGTTGGATTTCCTAGCCCCCAAGAATGTTGATGATACTGTGTCCAATCATTTGAAACTTGACTTTGGTAATTATTATTATTGTTATTATTATGGCTACTATAACTATTATATGCTGAATTCGGCATTGATGGAGGAGGGGGAGAAGTCCATTCGGGATGGGCCATAGGTGGAATGAACTGGTTATAACCAGGGTATCTTGGTTGATGGACAGCTTGCCCACTTCGATTGTACATCGAAGGATCATGTTGCTGTTGTACGTGCTGTTGCGGTTGCCCCATCGGTGGTTGTTGATAGTACATCGGAGCGTATTGATGTGTCTGCGGATATGCGGGATATCCTTGAGGTAATTCTTGGGGTCTTGGAGTTGATCCCTCGTTAGTTTGTAGCTGGTAGTTCCTATAAGGATCTCCGTAATCATACGGGGTTTGATTTCCACTCATCGTATCTATAAAATTGTACATGTCGAAATAATAATAATCAAAACTGAATTGTTTAAGTTTCAGCTCAGCATCCTTCCTTCTACAAGGTATAACAACAACAAACAACACTAACTACTAACAACTAATGACTAAGCCTGTCGTTCATTAGTTCCACTATATCCCAAATCCACCCCTTAATCACCACTTGATTAATTCCATGTCAACAACCAAAAATAATGTTGAATGTACCCACTTTCACACTAAATCAAATCTGGTGATTCAAAATCTGAAAATTACTATCGACTACTGATAATGAAATACCATCCTCACAAATCTCACCTGTACGCCGTAACCTGCTTCAGCCTTTAAATACTTCAATATAAATTCAATAATTATACTGAATATTTACTACAATCTCTTGGCCGTGGCCGTATAGGTTAGGTCTTTTGTTCCTTCCTTGTTGCTTCTTGCTAACCACACGATACGATGGGATCGACGATCAGCGCTGCGGTTCGAAGATTCGTATACTCCACGTTAAATAAAAAGTACAAATAAAATTTAAAACAGAGAACTTAATACTTTAAAACATTACGATTATTCCCAATGGACAATAGGAAAGTCTTATAAACTAGAATTTTAACTTCTCAATCAATAAAAATGCGCCAACTCTATATATAGCACCAATGTTGAGAGGGAGAGAGCGTGATTCCAGTACAAAAAATATCAATAATCTGTGAATTGTTTACGCTAGATAAGAAAGGAAATCCAATCTATTGAACTGTTCAACATGGCACCTCTTCCGCACCACTATTACTACTTAGGCCCAAGGAGTTGCCTATGGGCTCATCGCCATCTTTCCTTCATCAACTTTACTAGGATTAAATTCACAAAAATTACTCCTACCCTCACAATATTGCTCCCGAGAGATAATGCTCAAAACCATGTATAATCTACACTCCGGTGCAAACCAAGCTATTTCCACTTGCAACGTATTCAATATCCTCAATATCCTTAACATATAGCTCTTTTCGCAACTTCCTCCTCCTCGTCTAAGGAGTTGTTCACTAAATACCTTTGGCACTTAATTTTCATGATTTTAGTGGCTGCCTGTATTAACAACACATTTATGAAGGGACTACCATTATGCGATAGTTTATTTCCGCATTAAACCCTGAATAATTCGAGACGCGTAAAAATTACATAATCTACCTTGAATTGACCGTAAGGATTCTGAGCAATAATCAGTTAGATGAAGAAATATGAATGTCTAATTTATTATTATGAAGTTTATTTTTTACACTTCAGAAGTCAAGTTTAAACCATTAAATAGATGGGCTCAAAGGATTTGAGAGAGAACGTAAAGTAAAGTAATTATTTATTTACAACTGGTACTACAATAGTGCATTCCAAAAGACACAGTAAAAATTATAAACAATGTTTTATAGAGGTTTGGGTTTTAAGAACTGGACGAGGACTGTCCAGTTGATTTTCAAATGTGTACCATTGCAAAAATACAATTTACCCTTTTGAATTTTATTACATTAAGAAAAACAAGTACTTTGTACAGCATGCCTTTATTGAAAATCCAATTCACTAAGGTTCGCCAACCGACATTATTAGTGACATAATTAGTGGACGGTTCCAAGTCGCAGTATCGAATAGTTGTCGTCACTCGTCCCAGTCATTTCACTGCACTGCAATGTGGCCTGGCTATTTAAAGCACTGTAAAATGTAACTGCATACACAGCAATAGTATTTAGTATTTAGCACAACATAATGCGCCCGAGTTCTTTAACCAATTTGTTTTTGTTTTGGTATCTTTACGGGTCAAATGAATGTGCGTGTCTTAGGGAGCAAGCATAAATTACTAATAAGCTTAAGAAAGGTGGGGGATGTAAGCTTTTAATTTCATATGGCGCATTGTTTATACAGAATTATTTTTGTGGATTAAGTATAATAAGGTTCTTGTGCATTGCGTAGCTGGTGTTTATGGACGTTGCCTTACAATACTGCAACAGGGTCCACTCCACAACTACTGCAGAATGCAGAACTGCCAACAGGCAATTCTCAATTCAATTCATAAGAGATCGCCCTCATCTACGGATTATTAAAATCAGTTGTGGTACCAACTGAGCCATGCCTTGGTCTTGAAAGAACATATTTACTTATGTACCCATACAACTTATGACATTATTACTGAAGCACCCTGGACGAAAAACGATTGGTACCAATATTTCTAAAAAAAACTCATTATATATATCTAAAAAAGACTCTCATTGTACGCAGTGTAAAGTAAATTTTGAAAAGGCTCATTACATAATTCCGTCCTCATACTCATGGAGGGGGATACAAACCTTCTCTCTAGATCCGCACCTGGCGATTCAAATAAAACAAATTACAATTTAGACAAACTAGGAATGGTTTCGAGAAGGTATACAAGGATCCGAAGAGTGGATACGTGGTGTTGTTCTACTCTCACTAGAGATCGCAGAAACCAGTATGACTCGCTTGCATTTTGAGGTCACGGGTCACAGTGCAGGGCCAAAGTAGTGAAAATTTACGAAATCGTTTTAAAAAATTGTCGACATTTTTCATAATTTTGCTTTACCCACCTTAGCCAAGTAAATAAAAGTAGCTTGTGCAAGCGGCCAAAGCAACATGATTGTTTTGTACCCCCCGCAGCGTAGCAGCTGCAACTACAACTATAGTCCGCTGCCTCTGCCTCTGCCTCTACCTCTACCAAGTGGAGTGGATGTGGACGAGTCGAGAGTTGGAGACTCTGTATTCGGTATGTATAGATAGGCACTACACTGCCTGCTTTACATACTGTGCAGTGTGTACAGTGTGCACTGTGCAGTG
>JAAXYX010002364.1:0-17830 GCA_036851915.1 Ptenothrix huangshanensis
CATTTTAAAAATCTGTAATTAAAATGATTTTCGCTTATCAGAAAAGTGTAAGTGGCAAACACTTTTCCATTAAAAAATACTGAATATCATTTTAAAAACTTGAATTTGTGAATAATAGCGATAAATCAAATGTTCAAAAACTTGCAAGAATGTATGTTTTAAACTTATTTGTCGTAAGTTCATCTGAAACTCCATGCAAAAACTCACAAGTTTCGTTTGTCATTTTTTCATAATTTTGCTCTTATAGACACTAAATACCCGCAAAAACAGGAATACTCGATTTTCGCATATTTAAATTATATCTTTATTCTAACTACGTTCATGCAATGTTTTTTCAGTAATAGTGTAATTGGCTACGGACTAATTTGCTGTAACTGAATCCTTGAATTGAAATGAAGAAATTCCTGAAGAATTTGTTGTTGCAATTTATTCAAGTGCACTTGATATCTTCTCCGATTCCACAACACAATGCTCTTGAATACAAATGCCCACCACACCGCACGAGATTCGCCTCTAAACCCTTGCTCTTTGTACTTGCCTTTCATCCCATACCTTACATTTGATTTTCATTTTTTCTCCATTGGACATTGCCTTCGAGATGCTCTTGAATTTATAACTTGCCACAGTACAATTATAGTCGTGAGTCTCTTTCCAAATTCTGTATGGGTATAGTCACCATCTGCTCACCTGCTTATGTATGTATATCGTACACTGCAATGACTAACGCTTCAACCACAATATAAATTGGAACCAGTTTTATATTAACTTGCATTTTTTTAAATGCAACTTAAACGCATCTCAGAGACAAAGATGGTTTTTCAATATGTTTCTACGTGGCAAAAGAATAAAACTGGTTTGGAAAAAAGTAGAAAGTAAAAATAAAATAGAATTTTTGAAAAAGCAAGAAACGAAAAAAATCAAAAATTCACAAAATAAGAAAAACGTTTTGAAAATGTACAAGCTAACAAACAAAACGGTTTCAAAAATCGTAAATATAGAAAAACGTTTGTAAAAATTTGGGCGAAAAAGACAAAAAACTCTTTGAAAAATCCTAGATTTAGAAAAAAAGTTTCAAAATGCCCGAAATAAAATAAAAACGTTTTAAAAAAATACAAGCAAACAAAAAAAACGGTTTCAAAAATTGTACATATAGAAAAACCTTTTCGAAAATGTGGACAAAAAAGCACAAAAGACTGTTTGAAAAATCTAAAAAAGTGTTTTAAAATTGCAAAAAATGGGAAAACATTTTGAAGTTCAAATTAAAAAAAAGATTTCAAAATACGTAAAAATTAACGCTTTTTAATTTTGCGAAATAACAAAAAGTTTAAAACATAAAAATCGTTGCTCGTGCTCCAAGATGCTTTTGAAGTCTTCGTGATGCACTTACATTGCATCCCGAAAAATTGCATTAAAAATCATAACAACGATGTACCTAGTTATCGTCCTAACGTTTTCAATGCATTTCTTCTATGTTTCGAATTGCTCAGTTTTTGCAGTGTATTAACAGCAGAAATCCTGTACATTAATCAGAGAAGAGTCTCGCACAGCACAACATGTAGAAAATACACGGGAGATAGCATCATATCATGCAAAACTGGTTTCTTTTTTTTTCTTTTTTTCGGACTGGATTTGGCTGTGGATTTGGCTTTGGCTTCGGCTCTGTAGTCATTGAAATTGCTGCAGTGATGACTGTTGGCTTGGCAAATGTTTTGGAGTTGAAGTTGAAATGAACGGTGCAGTCGGACAGAATGGCTTGAATGAGTTTTGATTTTTATTTGCTCTTGTGTTGTGTTCTCCGCTATGATATAGTTTGACTGTTCATTGTGAACCTGTCAGTATCTTCTCGGCATGAAAAGTCCAAATGCAAAGACGCGTATCCGAGTCAATTGATTTTTGCTGTAGTGAAATACCCTCACATTTTTTTTGTATGCTAAATTGCTGCTACGGAGATGTTGCTTGCAATTAGCGTCTGCCAGAAATAAAGGGTATGCAATTTGACATTGCAATTTAGTATATGACGCAAGAACTTGTAATTGTAATGGAAATAAAATAAAGAAATAAAATTGACCGCATTTTTTTTTTGGATTAAGCTTTTATTCTTGTTCTTCTGTTCATGTGGCATGCAAAACGAGGTAACTTGTTTTAAATGTTAATTAAGGCGCAAATACGAATTTTAATGTGAATATGAAATTTCTTTAGAAAAATAATGATTTTCAAGAGAGTTGAAATGTTAGCTTAGGCAATTTGTAAAAGGGAGTGAATTCAGATGTGCGAAATTGCATATAATTATTGAAAAGGTGGCAAATATTTAAAACTGCGTTATTTATAATATATATATTTAAAAACACTGTTATCAATTTTAAATTGCGAAATTAAAAAGAAGGCAAAAGTCTAAATTTTTGATTTTTAAAAGCAGCTCAGAAAATAGCAAGAGAATTTGAAATTAGGAATTTTAAGGGGGATGCAAAAAAGTAAATTACGTAATTTTAGGAATGATACCAAAATTTGAAATAAAGAATTGTAATGTGGGTGAAAAAATTTGAAATTAAAAACTTTAACGAGAGTACAGAAATATAAAAATGAGAATTTTAAAAATTGTACAAAAAAAAATTAAATAGTGAATTTTCAAGAGAGGGTGTTTCAAATTGAGAATTTCAAAAGGGCTAAAAAATTTGAAAATTTGCAATTTGGAAACAGCAAAAAAAGTGTGAAATTAGGAATTTTAAGGAGGATGCATAAATTTGGAATAAATAATTTGAAGATGGGTTGTAAAATTTTAAAATGGAGAACTTTATTGGGGATAAAAAATTTTGAAATTAAGAACTTTAAGGGTGCAGAAATATGAAAATAAGAATTTTAAAAATTGTAAAAAAATTAAAGTGGTGCATTTTCAAAAGAGAGCATTTTAAATTGAGAATTGTAAAACAGCGCCAAAATTCAAAATCATGCATTCTGTAAATAGATCAAATAATGGAATTAATTAACATTGTACTTTTTTATACGAGCGCGAAAATTTAAAATTCTGGATGTAGTCTGCGTATGAGTTTTAATCCATTCAAAATCAGAAGCTTTCCTAAAAACTTCCAACTTTCTTGAACACCAAACAACAAGCCCACTCCTTACGAATAAAACTCCCCAAAATGGAAAAGCCCAAAAAGTACAAAACAGTTGCCCATCTTCTTTCTCTTTCCATTAAAAACACACAAACTTGCTGAAATACTGAAACACTGAAACACTTGTTCCTCCCTTTAAATGAAACACTTATAATTATTTGACTTGTACAACAACTCAAAAATCCTCCGAGCTAAATATGCATGTGTAAAACGAGTTTTAAATTTTAGCACCAAATATAAGTAATTACCGTCTTGTTCTCTTTCCAAATGCTCTCTTTGACCTTCCCACTGTATTAAAATGGCCTCGACTTTGACACCAAAGGCTAGTCATTTGCTTCTCCTTATTCTCCCACAATTGTCACTGTCCTGGTTTGCATTAATTGGATTTGAATTTCGAATCAATTTTGGCGCGAAGTTCAAACAAAGACACGTAAAGTAACCCAGCAGGTTGATGGTGATTAATGAGCCGGAGCTTCTTGCTTGTGTGCATACTAAGCGTTTGCGATTTAAATGGAAACCGTAGCAAATGGTAATTTACATTTTTAATATGTGGACTTGGGTGTGAAGGGAAATACATAGTTGCGATAGCAGAAATTTTTTTCGTGTGGGCATGGAATAAACTTGATGGTATATAATTATACAGTGTAGAATTTTTTTAAAAAAATGCTTTATTTAAAACTGTGGCATGTCGGTGTAAATTAAGAACAAACCCAGTCATTGTTGTTTGAATTTAAAAAAATAAATTTACTTTTTGACGATTTATACAAAATGTGCGTTTTAACTTTTATAACTTAACTTTTGCGTAAAGTTAAAAAAACGGCGTCGTTTTTATCTAATTAAAAAACACCGCGTCGTTTTTGTGTAAATTTTAAAAAAACCACGTCATTTTCGTGTGAAATTAAAAAACTGCATCAGTTTTTTGCGTAAAACTAACAAAAATTGCGTCGTTTTTGTTTAAATTTAAAAATCTGCGCGGTTTTTGCATAAACTAAAAAAATGAGTGGTTTAAATTAATAAGTATCTAAAAAAATTAATTCCATTTTTTTGTAATTTTAAAAAAACCGCGTCGTTCTAGTGTCCATTTAAAAAACACTGCATCGTTTTTTGCAAAAATTAAAATAATTGCTTTTTTGTGTAAATCGTATAACTTATAATTATTGTATTTTTTTAAATTCTTTGTAAGCCTAAGTGTACGTTGCTTACGCCTAGGAGCGCTACGGAAGGGAAAGCCAATTCATTTCGGAAAGCTTCTTGATTTATTTATTGTCATTGGATTGCGAAAGGGAAAAGTAAAAGAGTGGAGACGAATTCAAAGTCAAGGGCGAGGTAAAATGTCAATAGATGCAAATATCAGAATCAGGATGCAGAGAGTAAAGCTTTAAGAACACACCGCACCGCAGCTTAAGATTTTTATAAGGACGTCCAATAATTTTCATAGAGATAAGATTTAGTCACGAGCCAAACAGTAAACGCATTGCACCAAAAATGACAACGACAAGCGATAAAACCAAAAAGGTAAGAATGTGCTATTTTCAGTTGTTGTTTATTTTGTCTTCTCCAAGGGTAATTTTACTACAAGGTAAATACTGCTTTGAATAGATAACTATAGATAACTATACATTACTATAGACAACAGCCAAAAAGCATTTTTTCATATTTGCTTTATCCCACACTTCTTAAATTAATTTAGTTCTTTTACATAGCAATTATTTAAAAATGCATTTTTCTATTCTGGTAGTTATCTCACTTATCTAATCTTAGATTCGTATGTTTTTACCTAATTAGTTTTTTTCAATTAAAAATTCACAATCTAATTTCCTTTTTTGAAAAGGAATCATTTTGTTCTTCAAGGTAGCATTTTTGTATCTTGCCATTTTTAAAAACGCTTCATTTTTTATTTTCCACTTTCTACATACAAAGGCATTAGTTTGTAGCAGATTTTTCATTTTTTAGTTTTTTAATAAGTCCATTTTTTTAAAAAAAATTTGATCTTTAATTTTTGCACTTGTAGAAAAAGTCTCATTTTCGAATTTTGCATTTTTTTAAAGAAACACATTTTTTTTATTTTTCACACTTTTTTAATTGTCTGACTTTTCGATTTCACACTTTTCGAATTAGTGTAGTCAGTTTTTGTATTTTACACGTTTTGTAAAAGCTTAGTTTTAGAATCTTACACTTCATGAAAAGTGACATTTTTTTTATTTTCCACTTTTTTGAGAAGTCTAGTTTTTGAATGTTACACTTTATAAAAAAGCATAATTTTTGAACTTTACAATTTTTGGAAAGTCTAACTTTTTTAGTTTACACTTTTTGAAAAAGTTTAATTTTTTTTAAAAACACCAAATACACAAGCTACAAGATTTTACACTTTTTGAAAAGAGTAACATCTTGTTTCTATCTTTATACTTACATCTCTCATATAGCAAAACTCAAGTAATCTATTAGTAAAAGTTTAAAAAAAATCCAAAGGCTTTGTCTGCATTTGTATGCATCCATTTTTTCATAACATTAAAATGTCTTTCGAAGCACCAAAAACAAAATCGGTCTTTATTAGAAATTCTAATAAAAATGTTTAAGATTTCCCGGAGAGGAATTTTTCTTTTTAATCTAAGGCATCAAAAATGTCACAGTGTTGCCCAAAAGTAAAATATTTCTTGATACAGAGAAGCTGCGCATGATCGTGATTTTGAATGGAATTGAAATTGAAATATTAATGCTCTCTTTCACTCTGTCGTTCTCAATCGAATCGCTTCTTTGACAAGAGTAAAGGGAAGAGGAAAGGGAGAATATCTTGGTTGATTTATTCTCGGCAGGTATTCATTCTCCATTCCATCTCCATCGTCTTGTGTACTACATATTCACCATTTCGTCACACAAACAAATCCAATGACACACGCCGTGGAATCAAATCAAATGAAATGCACTACGCCACTCCAGTCCAGTCCAGTCGAATGCATTGTGATTATCATTAGCTCTCCTGCTGCTCCTCCTATTCAAAGCCCTTTCACATTCAAATGCGAACTCACAAGGCAACTTTTGTGCATGTAACAGCAACAATGTCGTGGGATTAGGTCAAAAATAACAAAACATTTTACTACTTTCACTGTTGGTAAGCCCCGAATAAGAACTTTGCGACCATTTTTTGTGACTCTGACTACTCAGACAACGGCGGTTAAATGTCAGAGAAAGTTTAAAAAATTACTTTGCTTGCCAACAAAATGTCAATCGTGTAATTACGTTCCAGTTTTCAAAGAATAAGAATTATTTAAAAGTATTCAACATCAAAATATTAACGTTTTAAAAAACTAAAATTTTTTAAAAAAATGTTAAATCTAAAGAATAAGCTTTTTTTAAAAAAAAATATAAAATAAAATTATCACAACTGTTTTAAAATACAAAAATTCTACAATTAAAGCTATCAAAAAGTGTAAAATGAAAAAATGCGACTTTTTAAAAAATCGAAAAATAAAAAATTTCCAATTTTTTTAAAAACTGTAACATTCAATTTTGACATTTTAAATAAGTGAAAAAAAAACAAACTTAAGGCTATTAAAAGTGTATATTGAAAAATCAGAACTTTTTTCAAGCGGCAAAATAAAACAAATTGGTCCTTCCCAAATCGCCTAAAATAAAATATTTAAGACTAATTTGAAAAAAGAAAAAATAAAAATTTGGGATTTGTCAGAAAGTGTAAGATTCAAAAAATAGCGCTTTTTTACAGTGTGTAAAATTCAAAACTAACACTTCTTGAAAAACTAAAAATGCAAAAATATTCTAAACGGGTACAACTATCTAAGATTATTTTAAATAGATGGCATTTGGCATGCGTACATTTGAGAAGCGTCCCTTAACCATGACTACAGATATTTTGGGGGTTACCGAAATACACACCCAGTCAAATGTTTTCGTAAATTTTTACTTTTTACTCAATCACAGGATAACATGTAAAAGCCATCCCTTGTGAGGGAAAGATGACGACGGCGATGACGATGACGATGACTTTGATAAAGACAGGGGAAGATCCAGATCCTACTGGCACACACAAACACATAGAAACACAGTTACAGCATGTGCATGGTGAATAGCAAGAGAATGAGAATCAGATTCAGATTCAAAATCAACATTACATGAAAGGGTTTCATTGTCCTTGTGGAAATTCATGTGGAGGATAGTCTCCTTCACTTTAAATAATTATTCACGAGTCTCTCTTGACACAAACACACACATATCTGTAGCTACGTGGAAGCTACTTGTGTAGATTAAAGTGTCGATATGAAATACAAGAACAAGAATCTGAACAAGTACATACATATATGTAGAGGTAGTAAACAAGAGTCAATAATATTCCGAATCAAAATATCTCTTAGCATCTGTCACATGCATTTATGCAGAAGATATCGAAATTGTAACGGGGGAAGAATTTAGAACGCTTCGAAGTAGAAGCAGAACACATGTCAGAGATGAATACAGATACATAATTACATGGTGTTTTATGGAAAGTGGTGACAAAGTTGATTTCAAAATTTAAAAAGCTTCTATTTCTTATCCAACTCTTTTCGAAAATTATTGATTTTTTATTTTACACGTAATTATTTGTAAACCATTTTTCTAATACTCGGCTCGACACTTTTTTAAATGACTGAATGTTAATCTCTTTTTGAGAAAGTTAAGGTTTTTAGTTTTACTAATTTGAAAGTGGTATTAATTTTTTAATAAAATAAAAAGGTGCATTTTTATGCGTATACTTTATAAAAAACACCTTTTTTATGGATTTTACACTCTGAAAAACTTGGCATATTTCATTTCACAATTTTAATAAGTTATACTCTCTATCTCTAATTTTTAAAGGTCTTAATTTTTACGTTTCACATTTTTTGAAAACTTGAATTTTAAATTTTCACTTTTTGAAAAATTCCTTATTTTTACCTTTAACATTTTTTGCAAACGTAATTTTTCCCTTTTTTATACGTGTTTATTTTTACGTTTGACGTTTTTTGAAAACGTAATTTTTCATTCCTTACTTTTTGAAAAATTTCTTATTTTTAGATGTGACAGTTTTTAAAAGCTGAATTATGGGATTTTTTACTTTTTAAAAATTCCTTAGTTTTTAATTTGCCTTGTTTTGAAAGCTTGTAATTTTTTATCTTGCAAGTTTTTAGATCGATTTGATTTTTGTTTTTTCTTGTTTTCTCTTCTTCTTCTTTTTCAAGTTTTTTCTTCTTCTTTCTTTTCTTCCACTTAAGACCCCTGTGTTCAAAATTTCGTTCTAAAAAGTATAATGATTCTCAGACATTGAAATTGCGGAACATTTACCGTCTGTTGATAGTAAATGGCTCGGAACCGTCATTCGTGAGTCGCACCGCATGGCTTAATGTCTGGATTGATCACATGTGCGTTGTACTTGCATACGGTTTTGCATACTTTAGTGGACGTAACAGTGTTTCATCACAGTTAAATACCACAATCAATGGCGCATCGTATTCTTCAGCAGGTTACACAAAGATTCGATTGCATCTTTTAAGCCTCTCCTGACAGAAAGTCAAATTGTGGCTGTTCCGTAGTCAAAAGGTTACGAGATCTCGAGCCAGCATCGGAAAAGAGAATACAATTCCACTTCTATTCACAAAATCAAATCAACTTAGAACACATTTTCCGGGAAGAATTATTACATGAGCGAAATGATGCAGTGACAAATAGGTATATGTACAAAGGGAAAAAAGACAATGAGAGCATTAGGGAATTCGAAATATTAGCATTAAAAGTAATTAAATCCGGTTGTACCCGCTTAGAAAACAAACATAAATTAGAAAAGCTGATTGAATTATATTTTCGCTTTTTTAAAACGCTGCCTTTTTTGGATCTTTTTAGAAATTTGTGTTTTGTTTTTCTATTTTTCAATTTTGAAAAGATATCATTTTTAATATTGCCCATTTAGAAAAAGTATATTTTATTTAAAATTGCACAGTCCTAAAAGGCTTTCTTTTCATTTGTGATCTTTTTAAAAAAGTCAATCTTTTGCAATGTTAGTAATTTCAAAATTTTAACTTGTATTTATTGTTTCCTTTTAATTTTAAACTTTTCAAAGCGTACATTTTTGGTATTTTGTACTTTCTGATGGGTTCATTTTTTAATTTTTAACATTTTGACAAAATTCAATTCAAATTCATTTTTAAAGCTTGCAGATTCAAAAATTTTCAAAGAAATGTTACTCAGATTTGGTATACTTACAACTTACGTGCCTATGTAACTTTTCGAGACATTTCTAAGCGTGTGGTTCGCCAAAGGATGACTTAAAATCCAATCACTACTTTGTCGTCATCAATAGTCACAGTCACAGCCTGCCTTTCCTTTGTCTCTGAACTCTCAGCATTGAAATTCAAGCTGGAATCCATCACAAAGGAGAACTCAAACACTGGGATATATTTAAAGTAAAGCCAAATTCCTGCCTTGGCATTTTCCACATTTTCTCATCGAATACGGGTTATTGTGTATTCGTGTGTGCATTGATACAAAATAATAATGTGTCAAATTGCTATTCTCGCTCGGTTCTGGAAATGTCAAAGTTGAATCTTATCATAAGTTTGAAGAAGTGAAACTTTTGATAACGGAACCTTCTCAAAATTTACTTTTAAAAGTATTACCATTTTTAAAAGTAAAATAAGATACAGAAGTTGTGCATAAAATTTTAACAAAAAACAAATCTTTAAAACACGTTTTAGATTGTCGGGATATTTTAAGACCCGCCATTATAAAATCATTATCAAAATTTGCCCAAATAAGTAAAAGGGACGCAAATTCAGTAGTCCAATTTTTCAAACCATAATAAAAATCTATGTCATTAAAAAACGGTATTTTAAAAATCTGTCTTTTAAAAATGTCACATTTTCAACAAATACGACTTGTCAAAAATTGCCAATTTAAAAAATTAATATTTCACACTAAAAACTTCATAACTAAATCCTTATAAAATGCGCGAAAAATCCTTGTAAAAATATAAAAAAATTCGTACTTTTCAAAATTTTAATTTTTAAACAATATACATTTTTCACACCTTATCCAATTCCAATAATAATCTTTTAAAACATTCTACACCAAAAAATCAACCCTTTGTAGAAATCATAAAATTAAAAAAATCCACCCTTTTAAAAATTGCAATCAATTTAAAAAAGTAATCAAAATTTTCAAATTATGCCAACTTTCAAAGTTCAAAATTCCTCTTTTTCGAAATTCCCTTCATTACCAAACTGAACTTTTCAAAAACACCCACAACAGGATAAAAATTTTTAGACGGTTTATTATACAACCTAAAATTTACAATTAGTTCCCAATACACAATTCATTCTCACCAGTGCAAAACAAAAATCTAAGACAAAAATTTTCATAGATAAATTCAAGATGGGTAATATAAAAAGTGTAGTTAATTCATGCATTAATTACGGACATTACCAGAATACTTATTACGATTAGGTACATTAAAACTAAATTCTGGCTTGTATAATTGCAAAGGAGCATGACTCATCGTGCTAGACTATCATACCACTATAGTATAAACACAGGATTAGGATATCAGTAGTACATATAAAAAGTACATGCCTGGAATGCTGAAGAAATGAATAATAAACTCGTCCTGCGAGAAGTTTCTGCATTAGTCCAGTCTCTCGTGTAGAATTTTGAGAAAATCGTTGCTCTTTTTCTCTCTCCAAGTCCCTTCATGTTTTTCTCTTGAGGTTGGTTTTGGCTTTGGCTTTGGCTTTGGTTTCGCATTTGGTTTGGCATTGGCAGAGTTGGCCTGGCCTGGCTTGACTCGACTCGACTTGAGCTTGAGTTGCATGGCTTGGCTTGGTTTGGCCTAACCTGGCATTGCCTTCGCATCGCATCGTCAGTCCCAAGTTGCAAGTGGAGTGGAGAGCAACGTTACGCTGACGTTCTACATTTAAACTGCTGCTCAAGTGAGTTCTACTCAGCCGTCGTTCGTTTCGTACTCCTTTATATTCCGTAGTTTTACAGTGAGGCTTTTCCCTTGCCAACACAGCAGCAAAAAAACTACTGTGCAATTTTATTTCGTTCTGTTAAATATCACAAGTTTAAGTTGTGTGGAACGAGTGGAGTTGGAATTGGAGTTGGAGTGTCTGTTTCGAGTGTTGTGAAGTGATTATTATTTGCGTGATTAATAAGCAATCTGTAGCGGGAACTTCATATTCTTTTTGCATATTAATTCCGACTCCAACTTAAAAATCCAAGAGTTCGAAGGCTCTTTCATTTTTTAGAGTGCTTCCTCCTCCTTTGGATTTTTATTTCCGGACATATTTGCAAGTAAGTCTCGTTTCAAGATTTTAAGGGGGTCAAAATCTGTATAAAATATCTCATGAGTGAGTAATGTGATTGTCGTATTTGGTTTTGGTATTCGTACATCGCATCGTCAATTGTATCTTTCTCACAGTTAGAGAATTCGGAAGATTTGGAGTTTTAAATGTGCAATAAGTTGCAATTGTGTTTATGTGAATTACTTGGGATAATGATGATTATGACTACGAAAGTTTGAAATTTGAAACCAGTGTCATGTTTACTGTTAGTTTTAGGTATGGACGGATTTGAAAAGTCTTGAAATTAAATATTTAGCGGTTTTGAGTGCGTGTTAAAATTGTGAAAAATAGAATTCTGAATCAGCTGTTGTTGGTTGAATTGCAGTTTGAGAGTTAGCTTTTGGTGGAATTATTATTGAAGTTGGTATTACGAGTCAGTTTAGGTTCAATTTTCATATTTTGGAATGCCATATTTTTGAGCACTACACATAACGAAGCCCTGAACAGTTAGTTATTTGTTGTTGCTATGTACAATTTTTAAGTAACTAGAAAAAACTGAATTATTTTTTTTTCAAATAGTGAGGGGAAATGTTGGCTTGTAAATGCCAACATTTCTGCAATTTCAAATTTGTAACCGATACCATGGAAATGCTACAAAATCTCCACTGAAATATTTACAAGACTAGTGTACAAATCTACAAAATTGAAAGTACAACGGCATTTAAAAGTCAACGCAACCGGTTTACCCCCAGTGGTTAATTTGAATTCTCAAAATGTTGGGGATGTTAAAATAGTCAACAATGTGTAATCGAAAACTTGGATGATTTTGATATCTTGTTTGGATGCTAGAAAGAAATTCGAATTTTTTGGATACATTCATTAATCTCAATTTGAACGATTTCAAACCCCTGTTTTAATCGTAATTTGAAGTGTTTTTGAGTTTGGAAATCTACTTCAGATACTTAAGACGTTTTTGAAATCGCTTTTTAATCGTAATTTGAACGATTTTGGAATAATATGAATTGCGTTGAAGGTTTTACAAATTGTGATTTAGTACTTAATAATGTGAATGATTTTCAAATGGTGAATGGTTTTTGGAAAGGAATTTGACCGGTTGTGTAGAAAACTGTAGATAGAGATTAGGTTGCTTTCCTATTCATTTTAGGTAGTATGTAGGAGTATGTATTTTGAATTAATTTTTAGATACGAATTTTCTAATTTATGCGACAACGACACAGTTTTTAAATTCACACCAAATAGATCCATTTATTTTTTAATTTGCGAATTTTGGCGCATTTTTTTTTAATTTCACATGAACCAGATCCAATTATTTTGTAAATTCCGAAAGTTAGCGCAGTTTTGTTTTTAAAATGCTAATCAAACAGATCCAATTTTTTTTAACTTGCTAAAATTGGCGCAGGTTTTTAAATTCGAATGCATCAGATCCAATTATTCTTTAAATTCCGGAAGTTTGCGCAGTTTTTTTTAAAAATTCTAATCAAACAGATTTAACTTTTTTTAATTTGCGAAAATTGGTGCAGTTTTTTTTAAATTCGCGTGCAGCAGATCCAATTAGTTTTTAAACGAAAGTTTGCGGTTTTTTTAAAATTCTAACCAAACAGATCCAATTATTTTTTCATTGGCGAAAACTGGAGCAGTTGTTTTCAAATTTAAAAAAAATGACGCAGCTTTGCTTAAATGTTCATGAAAAACGCGCAATTTATTTTACAATATACACTGCACTAGATCGAGTTTTTTTATGGTCCTACACGCTAAAGAAACCTACTGGCGCTACAGCTTACTATTATGTAGATCTCTTCGAATTGCAATTTATATCCCTCCATCTTTTCTGCGCAGTGATCTTTGGTTAGATTGAAATTATGATAGTGACTTGTTGATTCCTGCTCCAACCTGTCTTTCTATATTTTCTTTATCACCACCACTATTTCAGTTATGTACTTGTCCTCTGACTCGCACATAAATTCATTCCAGCCACAACTGACCACAACTGTACTCTAACTGCGATGGAGGAGTTATTGAGTTGTTTTAAAACATGTTGGTTATTGGCTAGTGTTCCGATCGAGAGTCAAAGCCAAAGTCAAAAGTCAATTACTTTCCTGCATCTCAATGAAACAAGTATTTCCTCTTTAGTTTCTTTATTCTGAAAATACACAAAACACATTTTTGTGTGTAGATTAGTATAAGTGCAAAACGTTGAACTGTGACCGTTAGTTGTCGTTGTCAAGTCAATCGATTCGGCTTGTTCACAAACCTGTCCTTGTTATTATTCGCACTTGTTAGTACATATTGGTTTGCCTTTGAATTTTCTTTAGATTTACCGTTTTATTCGTATTGTTGACACTTATTTTTCATCTCCTTTCCCATCTTCTTTCTTTCCTTCCTTTCGCTTTGATTAGCAACAAGATTTTTACTTGCGTTTACTTTACCTCATCTCATCAATACCAGATTTTCTTCAAAGTACATATAATTATGTGTGTGAATGTACATTACAGTATATGACTATAAACGAACTATTCACCGAACAACATACTTTCTTAGAACACACGAAACGACTTTGACGAGGCAAAGTTCATCAGTCAAAAAACAAATTAAGTGAAAAGGACAAATTCGAGACACTGTTAAAAATGTTTACTTTTAACAAACTCGCTAACGAGTTTTATCTAAATTGAATAACAATTTGTAGTATCTCTGAACCAGGGGCATGCCTTAGAAAAAAAACAACACCTTTTTAAAAAGTGGTTTAAAAATATTTAACTTTAAAAAAAGGTTTAGTTGGGAAAAATTACACCATTTTTGACAAATGTTAGTTTGCAATAAAAAGACTGTTTCTACAACTATTAGTTCTGGAAATTCCCAAATAGCTGACTTTCCAAATATATGTTGATCAAAAAATTAGATGCTATCGAAGAAATCTATAGTTTACTTGAAAAACAACACATCCTTTAAAAAGCAATAAGTGGAAAACTTTATAAAAAAGGTAATGAACAAAATCATTGCATATTGAGACCTTCCCAAAAGTCTTAATTGAAAAAATTTAGCCATCTAAAATGCACTAGTTAAAGAAACGACTACTCCTAAAAAATACACGTTGTATAAAAATTTTTATTTGAAAAACACGACACCTTTGAAAATTTACACCTGTGAAATACACCTTTTAAAAAACCATTTTTTAAAATTACATCCATAGAAAATCCTTTTTAAAAAACGCCTTTTAAAAAATTCTTTTTTTTAAAAAATTACACCTTTTGAAAATCATCTGTTTTTAAATTGCACCTTTTCAAAATATTTAAACCCATTTTTTTAAAATTTAAATTTACACAAAATTGAAAGTTTTTTAAAAAAATGTACATGGAAAGCCGCAATTTTTTAATAATTGACACTAAGTTGCAATTACCTATTTCAACAATGGATAAATTCAAATTTTTTCTAGGCTTACGCTAAAAAAGTCCCTGCGGACGCTAATGTTCTCAACGATAACCAATTAGATGTTAGCCTTAAGTGCATTCATTCAGTGATAAACATAATCGACCCTTTTACTTATAATTGCACTCCTTCACCCTTTCTCCTACAAACACATGCATCTGCTACCACTTCGCATGTATGTCTGACTTCTCACTAACTCCAATTCAGCTGCGTTTACTCAGGCAACATCGGTTGACAATATTCGATTCAACTCGATTCGATTCACGCAACTGAATAGACTAATTGTAGAAAACTAATGGCTGGAATTCAATGCAATATCTCACGATCAGCTCAAATCAACCGATCCCCACTCATAGTCAAAACCAAATCTAGAAACTACAGATAGGAATACTTAAATCAATAGCATGTGGGTCAGAATTAGATATTTAGTTATACCTACTCGCCTACGAGGAAACTTTGTAAATAGTTTTATTCCCTGTGAAACAAGAATAAATGTAGACGTCAAAAGTTTTTTGTGAAAGAAAAATACAAAACACCATATCTACAGGGTGGCCCACTTTAATAGCACTTTTTAAATTTGTTCTTACGAGTGCATCGCTTATGGGATCTTAACAAGTTATATACTGTTTGATAGAGAATTGTCGCGAGTTTTGGTGAGTGTACACCTTCTCCCAATTAGGATGGCACTTTAAGGTTGAAAAAATTCGGGAAAAAAATCGAAACTTTTCTATTGGTTTTTAAAAGCAAAATAATTTTTGGCTAGTTGTGACTTCATTTTTTTCACAGAAATTTTTTAATTTGGAAAAAATGGCGCAGTTTTTTTAAAACCCACACCAAAGAGATCCAATTATTTTTTAATTTACGCAAAATTGGCGCACATGTTTTCAAATTAGAAAACGCAAGATTTGCAAAAGCAATAATCAATAGTGTAGACTGGAGTAGATAAAATTTTTTCCTGGTCTACTTGCTAGATAATCTGAAGGTGTAGCCTCAAAACCATTAGATAAATTATGATTTATGATCAACATAGTTGCATGTCACCAGGTGCAGCTTGTGATTGTATTCAAGCTGTAATTTAATATATTGCAATTTTAAATCAATGGTTTTTATTAGATGTAAGGCGAAAATATTCTCTCGGGACATCATTATACAAAACGTAATATAATTTTTAAACTTATTTTGTTTTTCTACAACAATGTTGAATNATAATTTTTAAACTTATTTTGTTTTTCTACAACAATGTTGAATTTTTTTATTTCTAAAAAACACTTTAGGAGTTTAAACTTTTACCAAGAATTATAACTTTGAAGCATAGACTACTCAGGTTTAAACCTTACATAGTTACTCAATATTTGCATGAATTATAGCATAGTTGTAGGAAAGGTAGTACTGTACACTGCAACTCTGAAATTTCATGTTATATGCCTGCAGTTTAAATATTAACATGTTTTGTATCACAATTAACAAGTTATACAATTTTTGAAACAATAAATTAGGAAACCTGGGTTGATTGTAAAATTCCGCAGTAAGAGTACTAATTCGATTTTCACACAATTTATGTCCCGCGTATGTCCTATGTATACCTCCAAGTTGTGAAAAGTCTCGTATGTAAAGTAAATCAATGTAACTAATACTAACCACTAATTTAAATGTATTATTTTCAGCCCTAGTTAGGCTTAATTTATCCGAGCAGGTGCGAATAATTCCCAATGACATTTTCTGAATTGATAAAACATTATTGATGGAATTCCAGCGTATGTAGCAAACCCGATCCAAATGTAGCTTCGTCATACGTCCGTCGGATTTGTACGTGACCGACGAGTATACCAAAGAAGTAACAACCAGCAGCATTACAATAAAATTTCTGAAATAGTAGAAATTATGTGCAATTATTAGTATGTAAATTAAATTGTCTACCTATTGCAAGGTGCGTAGTACCGTCTTGGACATTAGTCAAACACTAATGTTCCACTAGTAATCTACATATTGCTCATCACCCTAAACTCCCCGTAAAAAAACGGTAGCCTACACAACTTTACAGTCAGATTAAGTACGTACGACCCAAAATAGCTAAACTAATATAAGTGACATTGACTTAAAGGTATATACTCACCTCAACTTCCTTATTCCCCTGACGAGGGGTTTGCAGCACCTAATTTTGTGCTCTAAATAAATCCCTCTTGGAACCCGATTAAGGAAAAGATTATTATTACCGAATTCAACTATCATAAAACCTTTAATTATAGCCTGCCTTTCAAAATAGCCTCCCTCTAAAGATAGCCTCTCTATAAAGATAGCATGCCTCTAAAGATAGCATGCCTCTAAAGATACCCTGCCTCTAAAGATAGCCTGCCTCTAAATGTAGCCGGGGAAATCATTCGATTGAGTATAAGATATCCGATCTCTGAAGACAGCCAGTGTCGAATATTTTGTCAATATGATCGATGATCGGCATCTTCAGAGTATTATGTTACTTAAAAAATAAAACGTGCCTGTATAAGAGTTTATTTGCATGACGAAGACCATATGGGAGCTAAATGCAAATGAGGCTGAATTGTCATTCCGGTACCGTATGCAACCGTGTTTACAAACAGGATGAAAATTTTAAATTAGGGCTTTACCAGAAGAAATAACACAAGTTGATAGCGCAGCCTTAGGTTTCCAATAAGGGCCACTACCCCATAGCCCGGGGAAGTCCCTGAAAGAGCCTACTCGCGAGGGAATACACAGTGCTATACTTAAACTTACATACGTTACTACATATCGTCGTTGAAGAATGAAAAAAGGCTCTAATGTATACCTTCAGCATTGCATTTAGCCTTTTTACATTCTTCAACAACGATATATAGTTCGTACTACGAAAGTTCCAGATATGGAAAATTCCTTTGGAAAAAACTTTCCTATCTCAAAAAGACTCCACTCGCAAGCCAAGGTCGGCAAACACATTTGCCTACCTATTGCCTAGCCTTT